>JASDQU010753083.1:45288-56897 GCA_032191745.1 Picea mariana | reverse complement strand
CAGTATGTTCTATGGATGGACAATACTGCAAATCGATGATATTGTCATGTACCAGCTCTTTGATGTAATGCATATGGATCTCGATGTATTTGGTTCGTTGTCATTGCATCGGGTCTCTGCAAAACTTGAGAGTACTCTGATTATCACATCAAATGACAGTGGGACGATGAAACTGGATGTCGAGCTCGACAAGGAAGTTCTAAAGCCAAAGTGTCTGAATAGTGACATTGACCGTTCCTCTGTACTCGACCTCAGTGTCTGAATAGTGGCATTGACCGTTCCTCTGTACTCGACCTCTACTGATGATAGAGCAATAACTGACTTCTTTTTTCTCAACCAACAGATGGGACTGGAACCTAAACTAAGCATGTACCCAGATGTGGACTTGTGATCTGTGCTATCACTAGCCTAATAAGAATCAATGAAGTCCATGAGATCCAATGCACAACGTGCTGCATAGTGGATCCCATGACCTGTGGCGTCCTGAACATATCTAAGGATGCGCTTGGCAGCCTTCCAATGTAGCTCATGCGACTCCTCCATGTACTTGGAAACTGCCCCTACTGCATATGAGAGATCTGACCGGGTGTGGGTGAGATAGAGAAGGCTCCCCACAAGCTGTCGATACAAGGTGTTGTCCACCACTAGTGTATCCCTGCCATCCTCAAGCTGTACCCCAAACATAAAGGGTGTGGCTGCCAACTTGCAATCGGTCATGTGGAATCTAACCAAGAGATCGCGAGCATATGTAGTCTGAGATAACTTGATGCCAGAAGCATCCTAAATGATCCCGAGACCAAATAAATAGTGCAATGGACCCATGTTCGTCGCAGAGAACTTGTTGTGCAGAATGCCTTTGATCGCAACAATTGTTGAGGTCGAACTTCCTATGATCACGAGGTCATCAACATAGAGAACCAATATCAGTAAAGAGTCTGAGGTCCTTAACATGTAGACGTTCAGAATTGATTAGCATTTGACAAAGTGTTGAGAGAGAAAGTAGGCATCTATCTTCGCATACCATGCTCTGGGTTCCTGCTTGAGGCCATAGAGGGACTTCTTCGATCGACATACTAAGGATGAGTTTTGAATGAACCCCTGCGGCTACTCCATGTAAATCTTCTCTAAGAGATCCTCGTGAAGAAAAACATTCTTCACGTCCATCTGGTGAACTTCCCACCCCCTCGCTGTTGCAATGGCAAGGGCCAACAAGATGGAGTCCATCTTTTCTACGAGAGCAAAGGTCTCATTATAGTGTATCCCATGGATCTGCTGAAATCCTTTGGCAACTAGTCTTGCCTCATACTTGCTCACCTGCCCGTCTACTGCCTTCTTGGTCCTGTAGACCCATCTGCATCTGACAAGCTTCTTGTCTGAAGGAAGCAAAACCATATCCCAATTCTAGTTCTCGAAAAGAGAGTTATACTCCTCCTGCATGGTGGCTTCCCAGAAGGGATTCCCTGTAGCCTCTACATAGGTTTGCGGGTATGAAGCTAGAGCCATATAGCAATGCATGGACATAATTGGTTTGGTAGTTGTGAGTGCATGAGGAGGATTCTCAAACTGAGACCTCGTCCTCCTCCGATCTACTGGATCCCCCACAAGGTCTCCTGCTACTTGTAGGGTGGTCTATGCCCACTTCAACATCTGTGGTGGCTCAACATCTGCATGCTGAACATTGACATGCTCATCATCTTTCGAATCAGATTCAGAGCTCGGATTTGAACAATGATTTGAGTGAGTGGACTCATCATCACTGATGTCTGGTGCAAGCAGTAGTACAAAGGTCTCTGCATGTGGCTCCGACGGTACATGCAAGGGCATTTTCTCAAACTGAATACTGCGCTCAATGATGAGTCTGTCCGTAGAGGGATCAAGTAACTTGTAACCCTTCACATCATCTGCATATCCCAAGAAAATGCATGTGGTACTCTATGTATATAATGCTTTCCTCTTTTAGAGGGTATGCGGGCCCATGCACGTGATTCAAATATTCGAAAGTGGGTGACTACCGGTTTATTACCGCTCCATGCCTCAAAGGGAGTTCGATCCTTGAAAAATCTATGAGGAGATTTGTTTTGAATGTGGTTAGCACAGTTAAGTGCCTCGACCCAAAGCTTGGGTGATAGGGATCTTGCATGCAACATGCAAGTGGCCATTTCCTCGAGGGATATGTTCTTTCTCTCGACTACTCCATTCCGCTACAGAGTGTAAGGTACCGTGCGCTGTAGTTGTATACCTGCCTCTGAATAAATATGTTGGACATCTCGGTTCGCATATTCCCCTCCATTGTTTGTGGGAAGGATTTTGATCTTTCTCCTGGATTGAGTCTCTACATGTGCTTTGAAGTCTTTGAGATGCTAAAAAACCTCGGACTTCTACATGAGAAAATACACCCAAGTGTATCGTGAGAAATCATCAATAAATGTAAGCACATACCTTGCTTTGCTAATGGATGAATGACGAAAGGGTCCCATTAGATCACTGTGGATGAGCTCCAAAGGAGAGGAGGCCCTCCATGCCTTCCCTTTCTCAAACTTCTCCTAGGGATGTTTGCCAAGAACGCATCCTTGACAAAATCCTTTGGAAAAGTGTATTTTGGGCAAGTCGGTGACCATATCCTGTTTGCATAATTGTAGTATGTATTCGAAGTTTAGATGGCTGTTCTTCTCGTGCCATAATATACTAGTATCATCAACATGCGTCGATAGTAAAACATAATCAGATTCAACAATGAACTTACTGAAAGTATACAAACGAGATTGGTGGTTTACCTCACTAACATCAATCGTGGAGTTCACACATACCAGATATGGTTACGAAATCATGTGTGAATTCCACCATTTTTCTTGTACTAGAGTGCGTTATTTGATAAACAGAGAGTAGATTCATGGAGAGTTTTGGAACATGCAAGACGTTCTCAAAAATTTCGTGTGGGAGTTCTACTCTCCCTTGGCCAATGACCTCAACTGGGGTATCATCTCCCATGAGGATGTGTGCAAATGCGCTGAACCTGAACATAATAGATCTAGCTAAACAATAATACACACATTTGCAAAGAGAATTGGAGAAATAAGGAGAGAAAGAATGAAAGAATTCTCATTAACTGTTTGAATAATGAATAATTTACACATGATATACTCTATATAACTCAATGAGTGCACACTGGAGGAGAACCAATGCACAATAGTGGTGGTCTAGAGTGATATGGACACACACCAACATTTACGGGAGTGAACTGCCACCTAGTCTAGTCTCTCAAGCAGTTACGGGAGTGAACTACCACCTAGTTGAGTTAACTAGTCAACTAGTCTTCAGTTAATTGACTGAACATAGAATAGTGAGGAGTTAACTCAGGGAATCAAGGCTAATGTGCTAGTTTGGTGATGATACCAAGGCAAAATTGAATTAACATGGTGATGATTCCAATGTTGCATGGTGACAAAACCAATGCAACATCTAAACTCAACTCAACTAGTCAAACTGAAGTGTCAACTGCAAGAGAATATTCTCTAGGTGGAATATTCTCCCCTAAAATATAGGAGACTGGATAATGACTAATTATGACTAATAAAGAAGGAAAAACCTTAGGAAAAAGAAATCCTAGGTGTGTGTGAAGTAAATCCAACACCTCCCTTGAACATCACTATGGTGAAAATAAAGAATGGGTCCCGACAACGAGGCCATGTTAGGTACCCAAATACTAAAGATACACTGAAAATAAAGTGAGGAAAGAAGGAAAACCTCATGGGAAACCCCCCCCTCAAGGTACAATGTATGTAAAAAGAAGAACTACAATTGTTAGGCAAATGTGTCCTTCACTCTAAGACGACTTCGCAGAGAATGAAACTTCTGCTCAGTGAAAGTCTTGGTGAAGATGTCTGTCGTCTGTTCTGTTGAAGGACAAAACTGTAAGTCGATGATCCCCTCGTGTACCAAGTCCCGGATGTAGTGCATGTGGATCTCGATGTGCTTCGTCCGCTGCCTTTGAACTGGATCTCTGCAGAACTTCAAAATGCTCTGGTTGTCACACCAGAGACCGATGAAATTGAATGCCCAACTCAGTGAGAAAATGTTGTAGCCACATAGCCTGAATGGTTATGTTAACTACCCCTCTGTACTCTGCCTCGGCTGAAGATAGAGCAATGGCAACTTGCTTTTTGCTCGACCAACAGATAGGCTCGAAACAAAGACTGAGTGAGTAACCAAATGTGGGCTTGCAATCAGTGCTATCGCCATCCCAGTCAGAATCAGTAAACCCGATGAGATCTAATGTAGAGTCTGCTGCATAATGAATCCCAAAGGTGATGGTGCCCTGAACGTATCGAAGGATACACTTTGCAACTTTCCAATGTAGCTCATGCGGCTCCTGCATGAACCTGGAAACTGCGCCAATTGCATATGAGAGTTCTGGTTTGTAGTGTGTGAGTTACAACAAGCTCCCCACTAGTTGTCTGCATATTGAAGAAAGCTTTGTACGGGCTTACGAAGGCACCCGGGGAAGGATATGCGAGATAGTTATTTTGATGAGCTTGGGAATGGTTTCCCTTTGATATTGGATGACATGTTTCTAACAGGGAACGAGAAACTCATCATCGAGTGCATTATTTTTGATAAAGATGAAAGACCTGGTTATGATGCATTATTTCTTGGGTCTATAGGTGTGGTAGAAACTGGATGAGATTTTCCTGTGCCAAGGAAAATATGCGGTAGAGATCCTGAAGAGATTCAAAATGTTGGATTGTAAATCCATTCCCACACCAATGGTGACAAACCTAAAGTTATTGAGTGATACTTCTTCAGAGACAATGGATGTCACCATGTACATGAAGATGATTGGTTTGTTGATGTATTTGACGAACACTAGGCCATATATATGCTTTGCGGTGAACACTTTGAGTTAATATATGGTTGAACCAAGACGTGTTCACTTGATTGCGACAAAGCATGTGTTAAGGTACCTGAAGGGTACGATAGGATTTGGACTCTGATATGTTTCAGATCGTAAGATAATACTACAAGGCTATGTTGATTCAAATTGGGTTGGTAGTGTTACAGATCGGAATAGTACATTAGGATGTTGCTTTAGTTTGGGGTCAGCTACGATTTCATGGCTCAATAGGAAGCAGATTGGTGTGGCGCTCAATATGGCTAAGGAAGAGTATATAGCAACATTTCCAGCTAGTAGTGAAGCATAGTAGTGAAGCAGTGTGGCTTCGGAAGTTGATTGCAGGATTGTTTGTTCTCGCGTTAGAAGCAACTTGTATCTGGTGTGACAACTAGAGTTGTGTGAAGTTGTCAGAGAACCTGGTGTTTCATGACAAGTCCAAACATATCGAGATTAGGTACCATTATATCATAGATATGGTGCAAAAGGGAGCAGTGAAGCTCCAGTATGTCGCTACAAACGAGCAGATAACAGATGTGTTGAACAAGCCTCTATCAAGGGTGAAGTTTGTGTACTTAAGGGACAAGCTTGGTGTGGTCTAGAAGGAATTCCTTAGTAAGAGGAGTGATGAGTTATAAATGTGACTCCAAGGCAACAACATCAGAGTGTGGTAATAGCAACGGGTAGTCATTCACGGGCATGTTACTGACTGTGGCACCAGTCATCATGACCTCGCACAAGTTCAACAAATGTTGAGCCTTCGAGGCTCGCAAGTTTCCCATCTTTTGAAGCTGGAGGGCCAACCTATGTGGTTGGAGGTGTTTCCTAGCCTTGGGCTAGATGGGTAGTGTGTGCGCAGTACATCGCCTAATCCTTGTGATTATATGCCTAGTCACTGTGGAACGATTTCCTGGTGTGCTAACCAGAAGGACTAACCTTAGGGATAGATGCCATATTTTGCGTGAGCTGGCGAATTTACTAGTTTTGTGCCAACTAGATGTCATATTATGTGTGGGATGGCGAGTTTTCCATATTCTGTGTGAGCTGGACAGATGTGGCAGTTTCCCAGACTTTGTTTGGATTGAGTAGTAGCACAGTTCTGTGTATGAATATGCTCAAACTTAATAGTTTCCCAAACTCTGTTTAGATTGAGTAGTAGCACAGTTCAGTGTGAACTGGATCAACTATATATTTTCCTAGGCTCTGTGTGGATTGAGTAGTAGCGCAATTATGTGTGAATTGGCTAGATGAAGTATTGTAATGACATAAGGTCGGAAAGGATGCCAAGATACATAAGGTCCTAGAGGACGATGAGGATGTGCCCACTAGAGATATGCTACATGTGTTGATGAGGTCCTAGATGCATGATTGTGACATGCAGAACAATGTTTACACTTGGACTAACAAGCGCTCTGGAATTGAAGAAGTAGCTTTTCGGCTGGATCGCTTTCTGATCTCAGAATCCATCATGTTGGAAGGACCTACATTAGAGTCAAGTATTCTTCCTAAAGAAAGCTCGGATAATTGGACTATACAACTCTAGATTGACACTACAAGCTCTCCTAAGTTCAAGCCTTTTCGGTTTGAAATATTCTAGTTAACCCACCCAGATTTTCAGGAACTATCCCACAAATGGTGGTCAGAGGTAACAATAACACATGGAACCATGATGTACAGGTTTCAATAGAAGATGAATAAATTCAAGCAATCGCTACGATACTGGAACAAGGATGTGTTTGGAAATAGCTTTCAAGCTCAAAGAGTAATCGAGCAATGAATGGGGAGATTCAACAGTAAACCATTTTACATGTCCCTACAGATATCCTACAAGTAGAGGAGGATATTCTTAAAAAGTAGTTGGAAGAAATACATCAACAAGAGGAAATCCTTTGGCGCCAAAAATCAAGAGTGCGATGGCTCAAATAAGGAGAAAATAACACCAAGTTCTTATACAAATCCATGATCCATAGGAAACCTATAAATCACATCACCAAACTGGGGACCGACCATGGACATGTACTTATGGAGCATGGAGAAATGGAGGATGATATTGTTAACTACTAAACCAACCTTCTTTCAAAACAAGTTCTTGCTCGATCACAATCCATAAGCAAAATTACTCAGCACATACCCAATCTTATCTCCCCTTAACAAAATGAAGCACTCATGTGCCCTGTATCCATGGAGGAGGTGGATCAAAATATAAAGAAAATGTCATTAGGAAAAGCTCCAAGCCTGGATGGTTTTACTACATATTTATCTCACCATTTCCAACCAATGGTTCAGGAGGAGGTTTGGTAGTTGGTGGAGGAATCCCGCTCCTCGGGAAAGGTCTTAACTTCTCTCAATGCTACCTTCCTCACACTCATTTCCAAGGAGGAACGGGTGACCCAACCCGAACAATTCAGGCCCATCACTTTATACAATGTTTTCTATAAACTCCTCATGAAAGTCATTGCACTTAGACTCAAGCCCATTCTACCCTTCATAATATCCAAGGAACAATCGGGATATGCAGAAGGGTGATAGATTCTAGACATCGTCATCTTGGCACATGAGGTGATACACTCCCTCAAATCTTTAAGAACTCCAGGTATGCTTATAAAAATCGACCTTTTGAAATCCTTTGATCTCTTAAGCTGGCAATATATCTGATCTATTATTTTTTCTTTTGGATTTTGTCATGAATGGGTAGACTGGATATTGAATCTCACTTCAATTGCTTTCTTCTCAATTATTGTCCATGGGGTCCCTTCAAAAAACTTTGCTCCTTGAGGAATCCATCAGGGAGATAATCTCTCTCCTTTCCTATTCATCATCATGGCTAAAGGGATTAGCCATTACATCAAAGCCTCTATTGTGGATGGTTCCTTGCAAGGCCTTCCCCTTCATGGTCTCCAGCCAACAACTTCACATAGTCAATTCGTGGATGATACCATGTTAATGGGCACACCCAGAGCACGAGAAGCACATCAACTAAACCTTATCCTCTCGGACTTTAGTGTAGCTTCAGGAACCTCTGATAATCTAGATAAATCCCATATCTTTTTCTTTAATACCCCTCCAACCATTCAAAATCACATTTCCTGTTTGTTAGGAATCCCCTTGAGCTCCCTTATGTCTAGCTACCTTGGCACCCCTCTCTCTGAATCAACAACTAGAAACATTTCTTGGTGTAGTCTCATTGACTCTTTGACCAGGCGTCTGAAATCCTGGACCTTCCACACTCTAAATTTGGTTGGTCGTATGGTATTAGTTAAATCAGTGCTACAAGCAATACCGACTTATCGTTTTTTGGATTTAGCTTCTCCCAAATCAATACTTAACACCATAAGAAATATGCAAAGGAAATTCCTCTGGAAGGGAATGAAATCCAAGAGAAAATGGACTTTATTCAGCTAGAAGAAACTGTGAAAGCCAAAACTCAATGGTGGTCTTGGGCTCCCTGATCTTTGCATGCTCAATGAAATCATGGGTGCAAACATCTGGTGGTGATGGCTGAAACACCCAAAATAATTGTGGGCAAGGATTTGGAAACAAAAATATGCTCCAAATATTGATGAAGATCATATCATAAGAATGAATGATCAAATCCAAGGATCCAATATATGGAATGCGGCTTGGAGAAATCGCCCCATCATTCATGATCATGCTTTCTGGGAAATAAGAGGTGGACAAGATGCCTACTTCTAGTCTGACTCCTCGAAACAACTCCCTCCAATTCAATCTCTAGAAGGTCTACAATAGATCCAATCCCACATGCCAAACAACAACACAACAAAGGCATCCAATATTTGGAAAGAAAACCCCCCCGACTCTCAGTGGAGAGTTTAGAAAACCACACATAAAGATCTTGATATTCCATATAATTGCAACTTGGACCCATGGAAGGCAATTGCTTCCCTAAGAAAAATCCACTCGAGGGAAGGCAAAGATATTCTACGCCGGGGGCACTCAATTGCAGGCACCTTCACAATCAAAGAAGGATATTATCTCAAAGCACAATTTCATTTACTGCCTAAAGATCCGATATGGTTCACCATCTGGAAATGACACCTTTGTGGAAGGTCTCCACATTTCTTTGGATTCTAGTTCAAAATTGGATCCTAAACTGGGATAACTTAAGGAAAAAAGGTTTTGTTGGACCCTCCACGTGTCCTCTGTCTGTAGCGGGAGGAAAAGATGAAGAACTTAATGAATCGATGTTCTTTCAGTTCATAACTTTGGGACAAAGTGACAATCATCATGAGGAAAACAGATCGAGCGAGAGACAACATCATTCATTCTATAGAAGGATGGAGAATAAATGTCTACGCTAACCCCATCCTAAATAGAATATGGCAGTTGATTCTTGGATTTGTTTTCTGGAAAATATGGAAGGAGCACAATCGGATAATTTTCCAATCTCAGCATTCTTCCATGGATTTTGTCTAGTCAAATATATACAACAATATTCAAGAAAAAATGAGTCTACAGCAGTGGTCTGCTAAGGACCTAACTTGTAATCCTAGTGAGCACATCATTCTCTCCCAGTGGCATCTAAGCATTAACCCTTATCTCTACACCACTGGACTCAACCCTAGATCAATAATCACTCCAAGCCCAAATACTTGGCAATGCCCCCCTCTCGGATTCCATAGGTTGAATTTTGATGGAGCTTCTAAGGGAAATCCAGTACCTGCTGGCTTTGGAACAGTAATCCGAAACAGTGAAGGAATAATCAGTCACATAATGGTAGGAAACCTAGGCTTTGACACCAATAACTCTGCGAAGCTATGGGGGATGATTAGAGGAATTCAAGTTGCTTCTCATCTAGGATTTAAACAACTCATAATCGAGGGAGACTCCCAACTCATCATCACTCTTGCCACCAAAATATTCCATGGCTCTAATCCTGCCAAAATCTTGCCCAAATGGTGCCTACTTAGTTCCCTTGAAATCCTCAAGTCCCTTTTTCATCCGAACCTCATCCTCATCCCTTCACATGTTCGAAGAACAACAAACAAAGTGGCAGACAAGATTTCTAATGAAGGGGTAGCTCTAACAGGTGTTGATATCCTATTTGATGCCAAAATTCTCAACCAATTCCCCCTATTCTCCAACGATTCCTTTGCCTCGTAGACTCAGATCATTGCTCCCTGGATGGGGTGACACGTGTTTAACCATGCACACAAAGGTTTCCCCTTCCTGCCGCATCTCCTCCAGACTTTACTTCTCGAGGAGACAATTTAATGCAGGATGTTGTGATGGGATTTTTCACCTCATGCGATCTATGGTGCTCTGGTTTAATATGTCTTTGAGATTAAATAGGAAGTGTACTACAGAGGACAACTTCGACTCTAGTATTGTTATTGATCCCTTAATGCATCAGATCGAGCATATTTCCATATTTTTCTCTGATTTTCAGGATATGTTTCTCCTTTTAGCTTTGTATGCGCACTTGGCTTCTCCTTCAGAGATGTCCAAACGTGCCCAGTTCTGAATTGTCTCTCTTCATTCTCTGTCCATTGATCTTGGTACTGGAATCATGCCTTGTGAGCATGGTCACTCTTGCAGGGGTCCTGATTACCTGAGATATCTTGTTGATCAGGGAAGAGGTGCCAATGTCCTTGTTAGCGAGTCAGAGCAACCTCCTTCTCATGAAACCCATACTGCAACAGGGTAGGGCATAGATACCACCATAGTAGAGGAGAATTGGGATTGTGCAGTCATTGAGGAAGCTTTTCTTGATTCACCTCCTGAGCATATAATGGACTTGGGCTTGACAAGAGCATACAATCGCGGCAATGGGCCATGCTTTTTTGAACACCCCACCAAAAGGTCATTGGGGATTTCCCATCATTGAAGAGGCATCCCTGTCGACACCCCTTCAAGAAGTAAACCGAGTTCCGAGCGAGACTCCTGACTCTTCTTTGCTTCACTTCTTTGAGGAGCATCTTAATATGATCATGGATATTCGTCGAGATGTAGCAGACTAGCTGTTTTGACAGGAGCACATCAATCGTTGGTTGGAATTTTTTTGAACCTCTGTTACACGAGCCTGCTTCCAACCACTTTACGGTTTGTTGTCAACCTATCAATCTAGTTCCAGTTGGGCACCAAAACACTACCGGAGGCCAAGGATGTGAAACTTTTGGTGCATGATTTCTTTGGTTTATGCTTCTGTTTTTTTGTTGCTTAAAGCTCTTTAGGATATTTTTAAATGGATTCCCAACCATTTCTGTATAAATGGTTACACCATGATCTTTCTAGTTATAATCATAGAGACAATATGGATAATTTTTGCAGGAACCTGGAGACAGCTCTGGTTTCCACTTTTTGGCAGACAGGACCCTAGGTTCCAAACACTATGTAAATTTTATAATTCTTATAGGTAATAGAACTTTTAATTTACAAAAAAAATGATCGGTTCCATTGAAATAAAGAAGGCATCAACTGTAAAAACCCGGATTGTGGAAGGAACCAATACAGATCCAAATAAATTTTTATCAACCAACATATCATCAAAAGTATCAAAATACGAGGTTTCAAAAAATAAGATGCAATATGAAAGGATGCCTTGTCGTCATTCAAATTATAAAAGTCATCATAACTCAACAAGCTAACCAAAGACAAAATCAATATGAGAAGCTAAGTAAAGACCCTGTTATATTGAAGACAAGATCAAGTGTGGAGTCTTATCATTTTCCAAATCATAAAAGACGTTGCCACACAATTTTGT
>JASDQU010753083.1:33780-45268 GCA_032191745.1 Picea mariana | reverse complement strand
GGTTTTTACAGTTGATGCCTTGTCGTCATTCAAATTATAAAAGTCATCATAACTCAACAAGCTAACCAAAGACAAAATCAATATGAGAAGCTAAGTAAAGACCCTGTTATATTGAAGACAAGATCAAGTGTGGAGTCTTATCATTTTCCAAATCATAAAAGACGTTGCCACACAATTTTGTAGAAGATCAAATTAGGGTGGTCAAATCCTCTTATAGTTCGATAATTATACTTGATGCTTAGAAGACCATATCATCTTATATTGTCAACTATCACAGTTTCAAGAGCTATGAGTCATGAGAAGGCGTTCCACTCTAGGACAAAGACATAAGTATTTACATTGGATATGTTTTGAGGACAAAACATTTTTAAGGGGGTGGGGAAGACTTGTAATATACCTAAAGTATATTACCCATATGTAATAATGTATAAATCATTTTGTACTAAGTAGTCATATAAGTCATTATTATATATTTATTGTATTGTAAATAACGATAGTCCTACCTTTCCCCAAAGGACATTACTTATCATTTCTATGTCTATTTATATGTATTTCATTCTATCCCATGCCATATTAAATCATAAATATTTACCCGGTGTGGAGTATATGGATTTGTCCTCATTATTAAGGATGCTAAAGTGAAGTGACCAATAAGTTTTCTTCATCAAACAATGAATATCTCAATTAAAGGGTATATAGAATCACTCTCCTCTTGATAGGTGGTCAATGCCCAACACTTAGTCAAAGGGATATTTCTCAAGTTTCCTTAAACATTGTAATGATAGTCATGAACGTTACTCATGTTCTTCCAAGTTCTTAGAAAATACTAGAATAGCATTTAAAAATACCAGTGTAAACATGGCCAGGTACTTCTTAAACACTCTATTCATAAAATTCTTAAATTTAGTTGTGGGATTCAATAATAATAGGGGAATCACTATGAGTTCATAATTCCCATACCTTATTCTAAAAGTCGTATTAAGTATAGACTCTTCGTTAATATGTAGTTGATGATATCATGACCTCAAGTCAATGTTAGAAAACAATTTTGCACATCTAATTTGTTCAAATAGATCTTCAATCCTCAGTAATAAATACTCATTATTTTGTCGATTTTTCAATAATCATGCACAATCTCAAAGAAACAATATTAGTTTTTCGTAAGTAAATACATTATGTCTTATAAACCCCTTATCTAATAACTCTTAATTTTGTATCTTCACTTGCATTAGCTTAGATGTATTGATAGTATAAGGAGCTTTTGACACTAGTTATACTTTAGTCACAATTCAATTGTTAACTCAAATTTTCTTTATGAAGATAATCTAAGTAAATATTTCATAAATACATCGTCGAATTCTATCAACATGGTATGCCTTTCCATGGTTTCACCATATTCTTGTTCTTCTTCTAGGTATTTTAGTTTCACAACATACAATTTGCATCCTCTTCAAACTTGGCGTATGGTAAACTTGAATAACAATCAAGTTTGACTTAGTAATTGATGTTCCATATGATGCATAAAGTAATTTGATTCTTTTGAGTGCTATAAATGCTATAATCGTTATGTAATTATTTATGCAACTTAGAGAGTCATTGATCGTAAAGTCAAATTTTGGGATCACACTAGGTTTTGTGACTAATGATCAAGTGTGTTCTATATCTAGATGTGACTTTTTTATTGATAAATGATTCTATAAGTTGTTATGTAATTAATTGTATCTTGGATTGGTCATTGGTCTATGGATGTTGAAGTGAGACATCAACTTGGAAGAGTGGATGTGACTAAGATAGGGGATATGGGACTAAGAGAACAATTGGCCACATGTTCCAACATTTTAATGTATAACTTTTTCTAATGGTATTATGGATTTCAAGTTCTCAAGTGTCTTACTACAAATTTGTGTCTCATGCTATTAATATGTGCTTTGTTTATGTTTTTTTTTATATGTTATAGTTATTTTTCAAGTTATTCACAAGAAAAAATATTTAGCTAAGAATAAGGACTTGTTTTTTGTTTATTATATTAATGGGGAAAGATATGATATAAATTGTACACCTTTTCTATAATTTTAAGTTAAGGTAGCATAAAACTATTTGATTTTAAAAATTGTCTATCCAAATGTCAACCTTTAATGTTCAATAATGTTTTCCTTCCATTGTAGAAATTTGTTTAGAAAACACACGTCTCACCAATCCTTGTGAAACCACTAATCTCTTGAGATTATTTATACACATTGCTTGTTTCTACAATCTATCAAGGTATGATTCATTTCTAACTAATCCATTTCAATACCCACATCATTTGTACTCGAATAAGTTAATTTAAGTTCCATTTAGTTTGAACATTATTTTTTAGTTTTAATTAGTACTATTCAATTACATTTTCTTCAATTTGTAAATTTCTTTACATTTTCTCAAATTTGTTAAACTCTTTAAGTAAGTTTAGGTTTTGAATGCTCTTTATTTTAATTTTAATAAATAATACATACACATTTTTTTTTAATCTGTCTCAAAAACTATACATCTACCTTTACCTACAAGATCGATAAGTATGATAACATAAGTATGATAACAAGGTGATTAGAAATCTCACTGTTCATTTCTATTATAAATATTGATGTTATGCTTGATTGTTGTCTATTATTACATATATCCTATAGAGTGGTCTTACTACATCTTTAATTATAGTATATGAGTTTTGATATAAACAATATTTATGACAATTGTCTCGCTAACATATAATGCAACTTCCTTCCATTCCCTTTATCTAAAACTTTAATGGATTTCATTGTTTCTATAATCCATTTTCCATTTTGAAATTTTGTGTCCATTCCCTTTATCTCAATCTCTTATGAGCTTCATTATTTTTATAATCCATTTTTTAAAATAAATTACCATTTTTTAAAATATAATCTATTTTGAAATTTTGTGTCCATTCTCTTTATTTCAATCTCTTATGAACTTCATTGTTTCTATAATCCATTTTTTTTTTTAAATTGTTGTTATTATTATGATTACGATGGAATGAATTCATTTATCATTTAAAACCACTTATTTAAAATATTTAAATTTCATTACTATTTTTAAAAAATATAAAATTATAATAACATTGATGCATTCAACTTATTTTTCTTAAAGCATTCATCTTAATTATCCATGCCTTCATTACTTTACTTATTTTGAAATCCCTTCTAAATTCGTAGCTTTCATATATATTATTTTATTTTATGAAGTCATCCCTGGCATTTAACCTCTAGCCTCTCGATTTCCGCCTCTAGATTTTCTTATTGATTCAAATAAAGTCTATCGTTTCAATAAATAGAGTTGACCCATTAAATGTGGGTATAGTTGATTATTAAATATGTAAACCTTTAGCCATTAATCATGTATATAGTCTACATGCTTGATCATATTCATGAGCATGTTTTCATATTCATTCACTCACCTTTGTTAGAATTGTAAATACATAAAACACAATTCACATATGATAATCAACAATCAAATAGATAAGAAATACAAATATTTCACATGGTTCACCTAAACGTTGGGTTACATCCACCAAGCATAGGTATCGGTTGTCTTATTATTTAGATCATGGAGATTACAACAGCTTCACTAATACATCTCATCTACCTCTACGGTCTTACATGAATTTATATACATTTACACAAGAAACTGATTATTAAATGCACTCCTATCCATTCCTAACTTGGTCTTATCCTAACTTGGTCTTATTGGTTACAACCAACGCTGGATTATAGGATCTAAAATCCTAATCCTGGGAATTCGTTGTCACCAAAATTCCAACAATCTCCACCTTGACAACAATTAACCTGATACCTTGCTCCTTCCTTTTGTTCATCACCTTTTCTACAATACAAGATAAGCCAATCACCATTGTAGCTTCTCTAAAAGTACTGATTTTGTGAACATGTCTGCGCAGTTCTCTTTTGTATGCACTTTCTCAAGAGAGACTCCACGTTCATCGATGACCTGTCTTACAAAATGGTACTTGATAGGTATATGTTTTGTTTTACTGTGGTAGGCTGGATTCTTAGCCAAGTGAATAACACTTTGACTATCACAAAGTAACTTTACTTTGTCCTCCATCCTTCAAACTCACCAAACAAACCTTTCAACCAAACTGCCTCTTTGCAAGCATGTGAAGCAACTACGTATTCTGCTTATGTAGTGGATAAAGAAACAATGTTATGTAGCTTTGACATCCAACTAATAGCTCCACCTGCGAGAGTAAAGACATACCCTGAATTCGACCTTCTCTTGTTCACATCACCTGCAAAATCAGAATCAACATATCCACAGACTAATTCACAACCACTGTTATAAGTGATATAGTAATCACTTGTGCCTCCCAAATACCGAATCACCCATTTCACTGTTGCCCAGTGCTCTTTACCTGGATTTTCCATATATCTGCTGACAACCCCAACTGCATGTGAAATGTCTGGCCTTGTACTAACCATCACATACATTAGACTTCCTACTTCATTAGCATATGGTATTTGAGACATATATTCCTTTTCTTCTTTTGTACTAGGACATAAACTTGAAGAAAGCTTAAAATGGGAAGCCAAAGGGACTGAAACTGGTTTCACATCGTTCATACCAAACCTCAAAAGTATCTTCTCAACATACTTCTGTTGTGACAACCAAAGCTTTCCATTCCTCCTGTCTCTGAATATCTCCATGCCCAAAATCTGCCTTGCTTCTCTTAGATCTTTCATATCGAACGTCCTAGCCATCTGAGCCTTTAACTTGTTGATCTCAATTATGCTTTTTCTTGCTAAAAGCATATCGTCAACATACAATACTAAGATAATGAATATGCCATTATTCAATTTCTTAAAGTAGACACAATGATCATACTCACTCCTTGTATAATTCTGGCTCACCATGAAAGGGTCAAATTTCTTGTACCATTGTCTGGGCGACTGCCTCAGACCATACAATGATTTCTTGAGCCTGCAAGCAAATTTCTTACTGTGATTCTGAACAAACCCTTCAGGTTGTTCCATGTAAGTTTCCTCATCCAAATCTCCATGTAAGAAGGCAATTTTAACATCTAGTTGCTCCAACTCCAAATCAAGTAATGCAACTAATGCTAACACAATTTGAATTGAAACAGACTTAACAACTGGTGAAAAAATCTCATGAAAGTCAATACCTTCTTTCTGAGAATATCCTTTTGCAACCAACCTTGCTTTGTACATTTCCACCTTATCATCAACACCCTTCTTCAGCTTGTAGACCCACTTGCAACCTACAGTTTTTCCATCTCTTAGAAGTTCTACCAGGTCCCATGTGGCATTCCTCTCTAATGCCTTCATTTCATCCTTCATTGCTTCTTTCCATTTATCACTGTTAGAACCCTTCACATCTCCTTGATAGCATGAAGGTTCATCATCATTAGTACTTAAAGAAACCGACGAAACAAAATCATCATACCGTCTTGGAGGATTTCTGACCCGCATAGACCTCCTTAGGAAAGTTTGTGGCTCATCCACATTCTGTTGATTGTTATCATCAACCATGTCTTCATCTGCAAGAAATTCTTCATGAACATCTTCAGAAACTTGTTCATGTTCACTTTCATCTGTATTTGAACTAGTTTCAAACTGAATCAGTTGATACTTAGATACTTCTACCTGTTTCATTTGAACATCTACATTTGATTTGATGAGAGATGATTCATCAAATATTACATCTCTGTTAATGGTGATCTTGTGGGTAGTAGGATCCCACAACCTGTACCCCTTAATACCATCACCATATCCAACAAAGATAAGCCTTTTTTATTTTGGATCTAATTTAGAACGCTGATGTTTCAGAATTAGAGCATAGGATTCATAACCAAAAACTTTAAGATTAGAATAATTACAAGGGTGACCTTTCCATACCTCTTCAGAAATCTTGCACTCTATTGATGTTGATGGTGATCGATTCACCATATAACAAGATGTAGTTACTGCTTCTGCCCACAGTTCCTACTGCAAGTTGGCGTTACTTAGCATACTCCTTGTTCTCTCTAGAAGAGTCTTGTTCATGCGTTCAACAACTCCATTTTGCTGAGGAGTATAGGCAGTAGTTTTATGCCTATCAATATCAAAATCCTTGCAATAGTTATCAAATTCCATTGACGTAAATTCACCACCATTATCAGTTCTTAAACATTTAATGGACCTACGAATGCTCTTTTCCACTAAATCTCTAAACTGCTTGAAAACTATAAACACATCAGCCTTACTCATTAACATATATATCCACGCCTTCCTAGAGAAATCATCTATAAAAGTAACAAAATATGATGATCCTCCATATGAAATAGTAGGGGATGGTCCCCAAACATCATAATGGATATAATCAAGGATTCCTTCACTGGTGTGTCTTCCGGTTTTAAATTTCCGCCTATTTTGTTTTCCATAAATACAGTGCTTGCATAAATCTAACTTTAAAGACTTTAGACTAGGAAGTAACTTGTGATCAGATAATACCTTCAATCCTCTTTCTCTCATATGGCCCAACCATTGATTCCATAGTCGAACAGAATCACTGTCATTCTCGGATACATCTGTCGCATGATCTAACTTAGTTCTTCCTTCTAATAGAAACAGGTTACCAACCTTCTTCGCTTTCATAACCAGTAGAATTCTTTTGTAGACTTTCATAACTCCAAATTGAACAATACTTTTATATCCTCCAGTGTCTAAGACTCCCACAGAAATTAGGTTCTTCCTAAGCTCAGGTACATGTCTCACATCAGTTAGTATCTTAAGCTTAGGTAAATTAGGTTCTTTGAATGCTACCAATTCCCACAAATTTACATGATATATCATTTCCCATGTAATCAATTCCATCATCTATAGACTTGTAAGTAATAAACCAGTGTCTCTGAAGACACATGTGATTTGAAGCACTAGAATCTAATAACCATTGTTGATCAAGACGTGAACCAATACTAATTGATAAAACTTCACTAGTCATACTTGAACCTGTTGTTGAACCTGTTTCAGTTGCGTTCACTTCCTTCATTTCTTTTGGAGGGTCTTCTTTGGAGGATTGTTGTCTCTTCCAACAATCCTTCTTCAGGTGTCTCGATTTGCCACAAAACCAACACTTAAGCTTGCTCTTTTTTCCCTTTGACTTTGACCAAGAGAAATCCCTCTGAACATGTCCTCTTTCTTTAGGTCTTCCTCTGACCACCATTGCCTCAGATGTAGAGGTTTCTAAATTGGATTTCTTCCTTGTTTCCTTAGACAGTAAAGCTCCAACAATAACATCAAACTTAATACTTTCTGTTATGCTGAAACTAATAGATGTAACAAGTGATCCCATGACTCAGGCAAAGAACACAATAATGTAATTGCCTTATCTTCATATTCGAATTTCACGCCCATGCTAGTCAACTGGACTAAAAGAGTATTAAAGGTATTTAAATGATCAACTATTTTCGTACCTTCCTCCATGTGTAAATTGTACAATTGTCTTTTCAAGAAGATCCTGTTCGTCAAAGATTTCGTCATATACAATCTTTCCAGCTTCGTCCACAAACCGACTGCTGTCTTCTCCGAGACAATGTTGAACATAACATCATCAGCCAAACACAGACATATGACACTTAGTGCTCTCGCATTGATCTCATCCCAGTCTTCATCTGTTATGGTCACATGTTGCTTTGCTTTTCCCAAAAGCGCCTTCACCACGCCTTGTTGCACAAGCATATCGTGCATCTTAACCTTCCAGCTCGAAATTATTCTTTCCATTGAACTTCTCGATTTCAAATTTAACACTCTGAGTTTTCGCCATTAGCAGAAGAAAAAATTCCAAAAACCACTGCTTATAATAACCAATCCCTTTAAAATGTGGAGGAATAATGGTATAAACTCCAAAAGATTTAATAAAAAAACATTTTTACTAACCTCACCTCTTAAAAATAAAAATAAAATTCACCTTTACTTTTTTACTTTATACCTTTACTCCATAAAAAAAACCTTTTAAAACATCCTCCACCTTTTTGTTTTATGCAAACAATATCTTAATTCCAAATATTGTAATTTTTTTTTCACTCCATAAAAAACATACCTTTACTTTTTCACTTTATAAAAAACATGCGAATGTTTCTTAAGGGAGATCGACGCTCCTTCACTATGGATGGGGAGCGCTAGTGTTGTATCAACGATCCCTCACTATGGATGGGGGAGCACTAGTGCTTTGTAATGCATTAAACGGGTGCGCGAGTTTTCCGAAAATTGGAATTTCATAAGTGTGAGTGTGTCGACGCGCCTCTAACACTTTCTAAGGAGCGGCGATGACTTTCTACTCAATTCCCACCTGCGGCACCTACTCAATTCACCTTTGCTCTGATACCAATGGTTAGAATTGCAAATGCGGAAAACACAATTTACATATGATAATCAACAATCACACAGATAAGAAACATAGAGATTTCACGTGGTTCACCCAAACGTTGGGCTACATCCACCAAGCATAGATATCAGTTGTCTTATTATTCAAATCATGGAAATTACAACAACTTCACTAATACATCTCATCTTCCTCTACGGGCTTACATGAATTTATATACATTTACACAAAAAACTGATTATTAAATGCACACATATCCATATCCTAACTTAGTTTTATTGGTTACAACCAACGCTGAATTATAAAATCTAAACTCCTAATCCTGAAAATTTGTTGTCACCAAAATTCCAACAATATTCCTATAAATAGAGTTGAAACATTAAATATGGGTATAATTAATTGTTAAATATGTTAATCTTAGCTATTAATCATGCATAATATATCATCTTCTCATACTCATTTATTAACATTCCAATAAATAGATAGAGTTGACTCATTAAATGTGGGTATAATTAATTGTTAAATATGTTAACTTTTAGCTATTAATATCCATGAGCATGTTCTCATACTCATACATTGACATGGATACTTGTCTCCAAATGTGAAATTTATCTTTTGTACAGGGTAATATTTTGTATAGGTATTTCTTTTTAAAACAAGGTTTAATTTTTATGCTTTAATAATCCCCATCATGTCCTTCCTATGTCATATGATAGTCCCACTATTGGGTTGTTTCATGTATAGGTTGATATATTGATTTTTTCTCGTTTAATCATCCCCATCGAGTCTTTCATATGCCATATGATGGTCCCACTATATTGGGTTGTTTCATTTGTAAGTTGATATATTGCAAAGTTTGACTTTCATATTATTAAAAAAATGAGCGTAAAGTTAAGTACTTTTCCCATATCTTTCAACCTAAACTCTATTCATGTTCCCATGCCAATTGGATCAAAGGATGGAGGTTTGATCTTTCTGGCTTCCTGTCCTGTAGGTTTGATCTTCCTTCCTTCCTTTATGTAAGCATCTTGTCACTTAGTGTTTCGTTGGTTACCCATTACCTTTTTCATTTTATTTATTTTTGCTCATATCTTTTATGGGATTCATGGGTAGATTTTTCTAATATATATGTTGGATGGTTGTTATATTTATTTTTTCCTCATATCTTATTTATTGTGGTAGATTTTTCTAATATATTTTTTGGATGGTTGTTATATTTTTTTTTTCATATTTTTTTAATGGGATGGGATTTATTGATTGATTTTCTCAATATATCTTTTGGATGGTTGTTAAATTGTTGTTTATAATATTTATTAAAACATTCTTTTTAATTATTTCTATGATATTTTAGTTAATTTTCTAATCTCAGTTCTAAATTATGAACATATAGGCAGTATGCCATTATATTAGAAACCTGCAACTATCTATAATGGCAGAGGGGGTATGTGGATTCATGCAACTCCTTTCAGTGGTGGACATGGAGTAAGAGGAAAACTACAACAACTTATTTTGGAGGTTGGGGGGTGCAGTTGAAATTGGCGGTTTTTTAAGTTCATTTAGTGATATTCTGGAAGTTGTGCTTCTTGGCCGGGTATTTTAGGTGGCAATCCTCCTTAGTTAGTATAGGCAGTTGGCCTTTGACGATTTTTTGTTGTTAGTTTAGTGGGGATACTTGTCACCCTGCAGGTCATTTCAGTCTGAGATTTGATGGGTTTCTTAATGTTGTATTTACTCCTTGTTTGTCGTGACTGCCAAACTTCCGGTGAGGGGGGTTATGAGTTTTAGGTGGCAATTAGTTATTGGCTTTTAGAAGCTTTCAGATGGAATCTAAGGTCAACGCACTTATGGGTGCGATTGACGAGGCTCTCCAGAATAGAGTCGGTTTATTCGCCTCGACTGATGAGCTCTGTATAGGTACTGTCATTTATACTTCAAAGCTGGCATACAAGGCTCTATTTTCCAAGCCTCTTTCGGCATTTAGTGACCAATTCATCTCTATTACCCCATTTTCATCTAACTTCTTACCTGGAGATGCTCCTTAAAGCCAGAAAGCAGACACAGTCCCATGTTGGTGGTCTGACGTTTGTAGGGACGACTACTGGTCATAAATTTATGGGAAGGAAGGTGCATAGGGCACAGGGTGGTAAAGGCACAAAAAAAACCAAGCTCTACTAAGTCTAAACGAAGGATGGTCTTGGGTGCAAACATCGATCTTGAGGAAAGTTGTAATATGTCTCTTTGTGCACTGGTGGGTCGTCTTTCCTACCGATCCCTCTGCAAACAATCTTTACCTGACTGGGTAATGACTACTTGGGTTCCCTTGCTGGGCTATGCTCCAGAAGTGTTGTTCTCGTCAAGGGGTTGGTTTGGGTTTCTTTTCAGAATGCCGAAAGATACTCTGATGGTGTTGGATAAGCTTTGGGTCTTATATGGAAGCAATTTGATGTTAAAGAGGTGGAGGGTTTGTTTTGACCCATCATTTGATTATTTCCAGTTTCGTCACCTTTGGGTTCTGTTACTTGGGCTACCGTTACAACTATGGAATGCTAAGGCACTGGAATCCATAGGTAATGAGCTTGGTCGTTTTATAAAAATAGATGAGTTTGCCTTAAAGGCACCTGACAATAGAATGGGTAAGGTTCTAGTTGATATTGATATACATTTAGGGTTATTGGAGTCATTAGAGATAAAATGGAGGGGCCACAATGTGAGTCAAAGATTGGATTATCTTGGAATTCCTTTTAGATGCTCTATTTGTTGAAGGAATGGACACTTGAGAAGGGATTTTCTGGGTTTGGTGGAGGAGGATGAGTCAAAAGCCTCCATGCTCAGAAAATCGGCATGTGAAGTTTCTCCAGGGGTGGAATCTTATGTAAACGACGATTATTTCCTAACATCGGAGGAGGATAGACCGATAGTGCCTTTGGATATTGTGTCAGGTAAGTTAAAAACATTCTTCCCTTCTCTTTATTTTTCGTTGTTGGCATGGGAGCGTGATGCTCTAGATTCCTCTTTTGTATTGGAAACAAGGAACACACATGCAAATCCAAGTGGTAATTTGACAGACCGAGTAGGATTTAACACACCTAGGGTTGATATCTCT
>JASDQU010753083.1:14610-33665 GCA_032191745.1 Picea mariana | reverse complement strand
GGGGGGGACAGTTTGGTTTTACCAGTTACTACTTCGGTTGAGAATGCAGAATCCCGTGGTGTAAGGAGTTTTATCAGCAAACCTGTGGGAGACAGTGGTTTCCAACCAGGTTTTATGGAACCCGATCTAGGAGAAAGATCTCTGAGTTTTGTTCTAGATACTTTGGTCCCTTATTATAGAGAGACTTTGTCTCCTACACCTATTCCTACTTATCAGGGGAGGTCGGTAGTTAGAAGAGTTGGGTCTGTTGGAGATACTAGAACGTTTGAAAGGTCTGGGGAGGGATCTGGGAAGGAATTTTCCTAGTAGAGGGGTTTGAGCATTGAGATATCCCCTATTAAAACCAGGAGTGCTCACAAAAAGCATATTTTGCTTCTACTAGTATTGTAACGCATTCCACCAAATTCATTGATAATGGGGCGCTTAGAGGCATGAAATCCCTAGCAAGGGAAAAATCATGATCTTTCTCTCCATTAATATCAGAGGGGTTGGGGGATCCCTAAAAGATACTTCCATGTGTAGACTGCTAGATAGGACTAATCCTTATATTATGTTTCTAGAAGAAACCTTGGTTGATGAAAAAAAGGCTAGATTTTTCATGAATGCTTTTCGACCTGCTTGGTTAGCTTGTGCGGTTAGTTCAGTCGGCAAGTCTGGGGGTCTATTGGTGACCTGGGATCCATTTAAGTATGATATAGTTCCTTACTTAAGTTGTGGTGGTATTTTTATGACAGGTACATGTTGTCAAAATAAAAGGCAACTCTTTCTATTAAATGTTTATGGGCCATGCTCAGACAAAAAATATTTTGGGACAAGGTGTCTGATAGGGGTATGCTAGCTTACAAAAATATGATAGTAGCAGGGGATTTTAACTTGACAATTAATGTTCATGAGGTTTGGGGAGATACAACACACCTGGACCAATCGACAGGGTATTTTAAATCTATTTTCCAAAGAAATAGGCTTGTTGATATATTACCCAAGGAAGTTGTTCCAACTTGGCGGAATGGAAGAACGAGAGCTAAGTGTATCTCAAAAAGGCTGGATCGGGTATATTTTTCTGAAGATCTAATAAACACTTCTAGAAGGTATAGGTATTGGGTTGCATATCCATATCTTTCAGATCATGCTCCTATACTCCTACGGTTAGAAAATACATTTCATTCTACAACATACCCTTTCAAATCAAATCTGACGTGGCTGAGAGAAAAATATTTTTCTCAAATAGTTCATGAAGTCTGGTGCGATCAACAATTTTTACAAGAATCTTGGGTACAAAGAAGACTAGTGTGGAAATTGAAATGTTTAAAACAAAGAGTTAAATCATGGGAAAACAACAGAGAATGAAGAAACAATTAAAATTAGATAAGTTGGAGGAGAACCTCCAGTTCTCATATCAGGAGAAATCATGGGGGGTGAGGAGATTAGAGGTTGAAAGCCACATAAAGTCTTTAGAGGAAGAGTGAAATATTCTTCTTCTAACAGAAGAGGAGCTTTGGAGACAATGGAGCAAAGCTATTTGGATAAAAAGTGGGGACCAAAATACAATTTTTTTTCATCATTATGCCAGTTTTAGAAGGAACAACAAACATATTTGGGAAGTTTTGGGTGAGAACGAGCAGGTTCTTAATGGAAAAGAGGATCTTAAAAAAGAGGAAAACATATTTTTCAAAAAACATTTTGAGGAGTCGGGTCAATATAATATTAATGATCAGGTATCTGCAACTAGTCTTTATCCCTGTTTAGTCGATGAGGAGGACACTATGCTTCTTGAAAGAACCTGTACTTTAAAGGAGGAATTATGGGAAGTTCTCAAATATTTTTCAAAGGAAAAAAGTTTTGGACCTGATGGTTGGACGATCTAGTTCTTCATTCACTTCTTTGATTTGATTGGGGATGACCTACTGGAGGTGGTTAAGGAATCCAGGAACAGAGGTGAAGTGGTAAGAGCTTTAAATTCAACTTTTTTGGCTCCCATTCCCAAATTCAACAAACCTTCTTCTTTTGGCAACTTCGGACCTATATCTTTGTGTATTTTGTGTTACAAACTTAGAGAAAAAGTCGTTGTGAATAAAACTAAACCTATTCTTTCCCGGACTCTGTCTAGTGAGCAATTGGGTTTTAAAAGGAAGACATATTCTGGATTCCATTGGTACAACCCAGGAATGTTTGCATAGCATTAAGATGAAAAATTTGAAGGCTTTAATTTTGAAACTTGACCTAAAGAAGGCATATGACTGTATCAACTGAGATTTTTTAAGATTGACCTTAATACAAACATGATTTGGTCTTTTGACAACCAATTGGATAATGAGTTGCGTGATCAATGTGTCTTATGCAGTTCTGATAAATGGGGAGACTAATTCTTTTTTCTAGAGTGGTAGAGGATTGAGACAAGGATTCCCATTATCCCCTTTACTGTTCATTTTAGTGATGGATGGTCTTAGTCTACTCCTAAAGAAAGGCTAGGCAGAAGGGAAGTGATTGGGTGTGAAGGTCTCCAGATTGGTAAAGATTCTCCATCTTTTCTTTGTGGATGATGTACTTATAATGACTAAGGATACACTTCAGGAATGGAAGGAGATTGAGAATATTCTAAAGATCTTCTGCAGAGCGACGAGTATGTTGGTAAACATGACAAAGTCAACCTTTCATCATTCTGGATTACAAGGGGAGGAATTAGAAAAATTCAAAGAAGCTTTCCCTTATAACTTTGTTGAACTCTTTGAAGGATTTAGATATCTTGGCTACTTTATAAATACTGGTAAATATAAGTTTGAATATTGGAGATGGTTAATTGAAAAAATTGAAAAAAAGATTGGTCATTGGTGTAATAGGTAGCTTTCACTAGGTGGGAACTTTGTTCTTATTAAAGTTGTTCTTGAAAGTCAGCCTATTTATTGGATGGCTTTGGCTGCTATTCCAGTTTATGTTCTCAAGAAGATTAGACATTAATTTTTACTTTCCTTTGGTTGACTTGTAGTGAAAAACAACATTTTCATCTCTCTAGTTGGGATTTGATTACAAAACCAAAGCTTTTAGGCAGTTGGGGTTTACAAAACATTTTCCTTTTTAATAAAGCGTTGGTGAAAAAATCTATGTGGCGTGTGTTGATGAAGGATGGGATCTGGAATAGGGTCATAAAGGAAAAATATCTCCCTCACTTCTCTGTAGATACTTGGCTCAGGTCGGCTTCTCATAAAACGACCTCTGCTTCTCAGACATGGAAAAATTTATTAAAGACTTTACATATTATAACTCATTGGATGAGTTGGAATCTTGGGACTGTCATTCGGTTATAATATGAAAAGATTTGATCATGGGAATGGGGAAATCCTCTCTCATATCGAAAGAATTGTTAATTTATTTAAATCAAAGAAACATAAGCTACATATTTTAGGCTAGAGGAGATAAACGACCAGGGACTATCTTCTCACAGTGGAAAGAAAGTGAAGAACTTGGCCTCACTAGGAATTTGGAAATTGAATGGGATCTATATTGCAGGGATTTAATTGGATCGAGGATTCAACTAAATAACAGAATTGATGAACTAATGTGGATTGGGGGTGATAAGTCAGGTATACTATCGGTCAAAAATGTTTATTGGGCTTTAGCTACAAAAATATGGCAACAAACTATTGTTGGATGGAGGAGAAAATTGTGGATCTAGGATCTAGCTCTAAAAATTAAACTACTCATCTGGTTAGTTGTGGAAACCAAAATACTTACATGGGATTATATAAAGGGTATAGGTTGGGAAGGACCCAATATTTGTCATTTATGTTTAAAGTAACTAGAGACAGTTAATCATCTGTTGGTCAAATGTTATTTTCCTCAACAAGTATGGAACAAAATTCTAAGAGGGGTAAAATTAAGGAATCTTTAGGAGGGGAATACTTTAAATGAATGTTTTGATTGTTGGAAAAAGAAGGTGCCTAAGTACCCCACTTGGCCTTCCATTTTTAGCTGACATATTTGGTTGTAATGTAACAAGGTAATTTTTGAAAATAAGAGTCCATCTATCAACATTGTTGTGTTCAAGTCACTTGGAGGAATGAATAGTTTTACAGTTTCTTAGAAAGTGACTACTCTCCAACTCATTAAGACTTATCCCCAATATTTGACGATAGTGGGATGGTTTGATGGAGCAACACACTCAAATGGACAACATAGTGGAGNATTGCAAAGGGAAATTGCAGGTAAATGCATTAGAATGTTGGAAGGATAGGATCAAAGAACTTAACAAATCCTTTTCATCAATCAACTAAACTCATATCTATTGAGAATTTAATAAGGAGGCATACATACTATCTAAGAAGTCCCTTCATATGCAAGAAGGAAACATTACTTATAACCAGTGGGAAGAAGGAAATGAGGGACCTACTCTGTTCCTAAAGTTATATTAGAACATCTATGAATTTTTATAAGCACATCTATGAGTTGATCCTGCTTAATAATTAGAGATAGATGTTTTATTCTGTATAATCCTTTTTGGACGAACAAGTGTGGATAGCTGGTCACATTAGTTTTTTGTAATGGCTGACTTACTTTACATTAGACTGTGCGTTGGTATGGGAGTCTTTGGACAGATGTATTTCTTATCTTGTGGACAAGTATGTTTTTGTTGTATTGTTACACAATTATATTAAATATAATGAGTAATTTTCTGTTGGAAAAAAACTTCTAAATTTGTTAAAAAAATCTCCTTGTACCTTTCACAATAATGTTTTGATTAACATGTTTATCATTTGGTCTTGATTAACAATATTTTCTTCATTGTTATTACTCTATATTTTTCCAATATAACCTTTATATGGTTGTTAAATTGTTGTTCATAATATTTATTAAAACATTCTCTCTAATTATTCCTATGACACTCTAGTTAATTTTCTAGTTTAACTTTTAAATTTGTTTAAAAAATCTCCTTGTACATTTCACAATAATATTTTGATTAGCATGTTTATTATTTGGGCATTATGCATGGTATATTGTCATTATTATTACCCTTTTTTTTTAACTATAGTTTCCTTTTAGAATGAAGGGTTTCCGCAGGTAACATGATAGGGTTTCTGTAGGCTCTCTAGGCGCTAGGGAACAGTCTAGTCCAACTGACGTAGGATGGGGGATGTGTAGGGATCTTGAGACCTTTTGTAGTGCACCAATACTATGCAGTGAAAACATGGTCGGCCACCTCGACACCTCTTGGGTGGACGAAGATGAGCTTTGGGCTCCGGAGGGACTCTTACTGGAGGACGACACGTATCGTGTATTATATGATTGCATTCGAAAGAACCCTAGTACTCTAACGTCATATGGTCACCTTAGTGGGATGTCCAATGTCACTAGAAAATAGGTGGCGGAGTCTCGGATTCATAGAACTAGATTGGGCCATGTGCTGGCCACAAGCTCTGTCAGAGAGAAGTGTGTCGACTCTCTGCCTCGAGATTTGCTTTTCCGTCCTCCCTCTAAGGCCTCCTCGGCTCCTCAACCTTTCATTTCGCCAGAGGCTCACTGTGTTGGTAATAGCTCAGATGCGAAACTAACCTTTCCCTCTAAGGAACTATCAGAATCCTTTCAGTTAATCGGACGACGAGGCTTTTACCAGGGGTAACGACTGGATCTTTGAATGACATTGTGGGTAAGTTCTCTGGTTCTGTTCCTGTTTCTAGAAAATCGGTGGATGACACTTCCTCTCCACCTCTTCATATCTGTCCCAAGGTTTCACAGACTCATGGCAGGTCAGGTGCGGGACAAAATCGTTTCTCCGGTCTGACTGCTCAACAACGTCGAAAACAAAAAAAGTCTGAAGGTACGAGAAACTTCCTCCCAATGCGTTATGGGGAAGGAATTTGTATTGAGCAGGGTCATGCGTCTGTCTGAGAAAGCCTTGATAGGGAATTTATTTTATGTTAGACTGAACAAGTCTCAAGTTGAGGATTGGGTCCTTCAACTTTGGAATCCCATGGTCGGATACTGTCCTAGGTTCAACATCCTGTCCAACCATTGGTTGGTGTTTCATTTCCTCTCCGAAGAGGACCTCCTGCGCATTTTAGATTCTCCCTAGATTTTTGACCGCGACATTATAATTCTCAAATGGTGGTACCCAGGCTTCAACCCTCACTCAGAATTCTTCTCTCGAAGGAAACTGTGGATGCTTCTCCCAGATTTCCCCATTGAATTCTGGTCAATGGCCATTTTTGAAGCTGTTGCCAATTATGTTGGTAATTTTATTTACTTTGACTTTGCTTCTTTGAGGTAGTGTAACAAGTGGACAACCTAGGTTTTGGTGGAATTCAACATGGACAAGGGCCTACCTGCTTCTATCAAAATCGTCATAGGAGACCAGGTTTTGATTCAAAATGTTGATTATTGGAAAGAATCCTTCCACTTCCATTTTTGTGGTTTGTCTGGCCATTTGAAGGATTCTTGTTCGGTGGTTTTTAGGTCTGGGGAAGTGGAGGTTACTGCCATGGATTCTTCTCGTCAGGCTTCTCCGTCTCGCCCACTACATGCTTCTCTAGACTCTTTTCTAGGTAAGATGAGACTTTTCTACCCTGATTTCTTTTCAAATTTATTTGTTAAAGAAGTGGACTATCTGTGTGACAATGAGGAGTGGGTTCATGAAATTTTTGGTGACTTCTTGGAAATACTCATGCAGAAAAACACCGATCTGGATTGCTGCTCAGGAGTCGAATATGAGAGTAGGTCCGCTGGAAGTCCACTACTATCCTCCTCATTGAACATACCTCTTCCCTCTGTTGAGTTGACAGTGACGACTTCTGAACCTCCCCTTACTGCCTCCCCAGACCCTGCTCCTCCCTGCGAGTTTCTTGGACAGAGCCTTTTGGATTTGAATGAAGGATCTTCTTTTCCTTTAAGTGATTCCACTGTTCCTACTCCTTCTCCTTCGATTGCTTCCCTCCCCTCACAATTCACCAAGATTGTTGATTCCCTCCCCCCTGTATCCATTTCGGTCGCTAATGTCTCTTCTATGGATCCCACCTCAGGTTCCAAGTCAAACGTCACCCTCCGGAAGAAACCTCGACCTCGCATTACAAACAAGCCTCTGGGCGTTGCCGAAGGAGGTTTGTCCCCTTTTCTCCTAAACCCCCACCTTCCCCCTCCCTCATTTCAAAAAACCATGGAAACATAGTCTGAGCTTCCCTTTTCCTTGGCCCTTAGAGTAGGCTTGCTGATTTCTGGGGTTGCCCCATGATTATTTTATCTTTTAATTTACGAGGGTTTGGAGGACCCTCTAAAATCCCTTCCCTAAAGTTGTTACTGTTTCAATCCTCCCATGATGTTGTTTTTTTGCAAGAGACCCTTATGGATTCAGACAAGGCAAAGAGACTCTTTCTTAAGTGCCTACCCACATGGAATTGTGTGGCTTTGGATCCTAATGGAAGATTGGGCAACCTTCTTGTTGGATGGTTTTAGCGTCATAAGTCACTCCTGGATTGCTTGCAGGAGCATAGCCCAACGCCCATCAGTTTTATGTCACGATTTGTTTAAAGGGGTGATCAGATGGGTAAAGACTCAAGAAAATATAGCTTTAACTCGGGAAACTGGGCCTGGTATGTAGAAATCAAGGGAGGTCTTGATCCAACTTCTGTCAGTAAATGGATTAAAGGGTGACAGAGGGAAGACTTGTGAGAAGGGCGAGCAAGATTGCCTCAGGCGACAAGCCTTCGGAAGCTTGAGGATGAAAAACTCGGAAGCCAAGATCCTCTTGGCACGGAGCTTCAAGGAGATGAAGAGTGACTCAATTGGATCCTCCAATTCTAAGTCGTTCAGCGCTGCGAAAGTAACATGAACCGATTAGAAACAATGTGACTGTTACAGTGATCCAACTTACATCATCCTATAACAACTACAACCCGACTGGATCCTCTAATTCTGAGTTGTTCTAACACAGTAAACAAAGAGATGGAAGGGAAACTGACATCCATAAAGTAAGAAATCTCAAATGCCTTATACATTAACCAGAGCGACCAGAGCTTCATCAAAACTTTACAATCAGGAGCTTTGCTCAACCATCGATGGATTACAAAATGCAAAGACTGAGTCTATATACTCAGGAAAATTCACCGCACAGAGGCGTGCCCAGTCACCCCAGGCTTGGTGTCTCTTTAGTCAAACTCGTACTGATATTTTTCTTCAAGCGCCACCTTAATTATGCATGGCTCCTGCAACGAGGGTAGCTAAGCCATTAAGTGCTGGGCTAGTGTGCGCAGACCTCCTCTGGCTAATCGAGGACTGGGCATGGCCTCTTTGGAAAAAATGGTACGCAGGCCCCCCTCGAGCAGACCGTTGGCCAGGCTCTCCATATCTTGCACTTAATGCATGAAGAGAGGTTTCAACCACTCTTTCTTACCTTTATTTACTTTAAGCGAAAACCAGGCTTGAGGTCGCATCAAATGGCGCCCAGAGAATGCGATGAACCTTTCGGTGACTGGACCTGACGTCTTCGACCCGTTTTGCACAGCTCTTTTACTTCCCAGGTGACCATGGGCTGTGACCCTATGTTTACTCTCAAAGGAGATTTCGGCGTTCGTGGATAGGAAGGGGCTGAACCCTGTCCCTTGAAATCGTGATGAGCGAAACGCCGAGATGGCTTGAGTTGGAGACACGTGTCCCCCCAGATATGACGACTCTAAACTCACCCGATGATGCTGTGGGCCCCAAGTCCCTGACGCTCTTGTTGCTTCATGCATCGGGGATATGAAGGGGCTGCTTCTTGCACTTCGAAATCGCGATGGGAGAAAAGGCGGGGAGCCTAATCGCGCACCAGGTGTTCATTTTAGATGGATGGCTGAGACTGCCCCTCGATACTGTGGGCCCGACTTTGGGTGCTTTCGGTGCTTTTGGGGTTCAGGGTTTTGAGATGTAGAACAACATAAAACCCTCACCCCTTGAACTCCCGAATGTCGAATCGCCAACGCGACTGGATCTCGCGCCACGCGTCTTTGGATGGACAACTGCTATCTTTCCTGTATGTATATAGACACTACCTATCACGCAACTCCGCTAACCATGATTTCCCGTCGACCGTCGATATGCTTTTATAGATGAATCCGGGCCATTGACAATGTAATTTCACCCGCTTGCTCGATTGGAAGCCTTAGAACGAGATTTTTCCATGCTGCACTCAGGCGCTTCTCATGCAACTTGTAGACCCGAATACTCTTGTGCCTAGGACAAGAAATGTGACTAACATTAGGCTCCATGGGGGATAGATTCGTCCTTGTGATGCTCTAAGAACTCATTCCTCAGCTTCAGTGCCTTGCTATTGGGCTATGGAGTCATGCTCAAAACATCCCGCTGTTGAAAATACAGGCCGAAAAATAAAAGTAACAAAATAAAGCTACATGCTCAAAGGATCTTATTTATATACAGTCCTAATGCTAATAAAATATTTTACATGGGCTAGGTGAAAGAAAACTTCCACCATAGCCATTCAAGTAGCTTTCTGGATAGAAGCTCCTTCCTTCTGTTGATGATCACCAGCAGATAGTGTAACCGTGACAACAGAATGGCTACACTCTTCAACTTCTCCTCACAGGGTGAATTTGAGATGAAATAGGGCGGCTCCAAGGCATAGGGGAAATGCCACTCCATGTACTCGCTGACAGGATCATAGAATGAGTGGAAAATTTCGGAAAATTAGTGACAGGCATCCTCCTCTGCTACTCAGCTGTTCTCACGTGGATGAATATCTCTGACAAGCATAGGTGAGTGGAAAACTGTTGTAGGGTCACTAATCTCGGGCGGTGGCTGCTCGTTGACTGGATCTAGATAGGAAAAGAAATGTGCGCTTAGTTGTTCTTCTGGTTCCTTTTCCTCTTCTTCTTGGCTCTCCCCCGGGTCAGATTCGTATTCATCATAAACAGCCTCCTTGGGTAAATTATTCTCTTCCTCGTACTGCTTAGCATCTCCTGAAAGACTGAGATGGCTGATTTCCTCATGATGATTTTCCTTAGTGAGYAGAGGACAAGGTTCTGCGACCTTCTCTTGGAAATCCAACATATCGAGCTCAGACTCTGATTCGTGACTGTCATAAGTGGGCTGGCTGCACTGATCAACAAAAGGTGATGTGGGGTTCCACTGCTCCTCTTTCAGATAATAATCAAAGTCGGGGGGAACAGAGCTTCTCCAACTTGCAGAAGTGGAACTATCCCCCGCTCCTCCGTTTCGACCCCGAATGTAAACACATCATGGGAGATCTCGTGAAGGAAAAGAGAACAATCCTCTTCCATAACTACCTCTTCATCGTTTTGATCTGAGACAACAAGSTCATYGGGGGMAGATGTTAATGCRTTTATGAAATCTTCAATCATCTCCTTGAAAGAGCCATCTAGAACATCTGCCTTGGAGACTGGAAAATCCTCCCCATTGTCCTCAGATTCCAACCTTGCATGTTGGGCAGTGAGAGATTTCGCCTGCTCTATCAGTTCACTCAGAGCATCTTCTTCCCCCAGTCTTCTATCCTTACAGCCCTCATCATCACATCCTTCATCAGACATAATCATATCTGGGAGGATTTCTTCTTATTGGCTCTCCCATGGTTCAGATTCATAATGACCATAAACAAGACCCGTGGGAAAGCTTTGTTCATAATCACCTTCAGTAGAGCTGCTAAGGGCCTCTGCTTCAAAGGATGGGAAATCCTCAACACATTGTTCAGCTTCCCACCTGTCAAGTCTGGCAGTGATAGATTTTACCAGCTCCATAACTTCGCCCGAAGCATCTTCTTCCTCCCCAGGATCTTCATAATCATCCATTGTAGAGATACCAAAATCCTCTGTACATCGCTCAACTTCCCACCTGTCAAGTCTGGTAGTGATAGATTTTACCAGCTCCATAACTTCGCCCGAAGCAGACGATTGGGGAGGAGAAATGACTGATTTCTGATCCAGGTCATCAGGATCATCCTCATAGCCTACATAAGAGATAGCTCTATCTTGTATACATTTGTTGTAGTATCCCTCACAACAGCTATGAAAAATCAACTCAGAGGGATAAATCTCCTGACAATAGGTAGTGAAGGCTGCATGGAATTCACATAGTGAAGAAATGTTAGCAGGGGGTAAAGAATGATACCATTTACGTGCATCCCCTGCTAACGAGAACATGAACATCTTTAGTAATACATCCTCATGATGTATCTCCCACTGACGCATGAGTTCATGAAACTCGCTGAGGTGATGAGCAGGGTTGTCCCCTTCACATTTTCCAAATCTGGGAAAATAATCGCCCCATTCATTTGGAGAAGGGACAACATTAGGAAAACCAGGAATAGTAGAAAAATCGAAAGGAGCAAACTTGCGAGCCAAGATCTTCTCCATCCGAACCAGTGGAGTCGCTAGTCGATCCTCAAATCATGTAGTCTCCAGGTGAAAGATGCGCAACTTCGAATGTGTCTGGTCCTTGTTCACCATCAAAGGCCAGATCCTAACGTTGTTGTTACCCCAGGAAGCTTCTCAGGCTGAGAGAGCAGCTTCTAAAACCTTCTCGAGAAAGATCCTTAGGGTCAGCTTTCAAGTGTGCTAACAGTAGCCACAAATGAAACAGTGATGTGGAAACCCTGGAGTCGTCACAGTGGAGTCGCCAGGTGCACAGTAGCAATCTTTAAGGGCTCTGATGTCTGATGCACCTTCAAAATCAGAGGCTCAATGTCGTTCTGCCCAGGGAAAATCTTCAACTTCGTCCCCGGCAACNTCCCAACGCCCATCAGTTTTATGTCACGATTTGTTTAAAGGGGTGATCAGATGGGTAAAGACTCAAGAAAATATAGCTTTAACTCGGGAAACTGGGCCTGGTATGTAGAAAGCAAGGGAGGTCTTGATCCAACTTCTGTTAGTAAATGGATTAAAGGGTGACAGAGGGAAGACTTGTGAGAAGGGCGAGCAAGACTGCCTCGGGCGACAAGCCTTCAGAAGCTTGAGGATGAAAAACTCAGAAGCCAAGATCCTCTTGGCATGGAGGTTCAAGGAGCTAAAGAGTGACTCAACTGGATCCTCCAATTCTAAGTCGTTCAACGCTGCGAAAGTAACGGGAACCAATTAGAAACAATGTGACTATTACAGTGATCCAACTTACATCATCCTATAACAACTACAACCCGATTGGATCCTCCAATTCCGAGCTGTTCTAACACAGTAAACAAAGAGATGGAAGGGAAACTGACATCCATAAAGTAAGATATCTCAAATGCCTTATACATTAACCAGAGCGACCAACGCTTCATCAAAACTTTACAATCGGGAGCTTTTCTCAACCATCGATGGATTACAAAATGCAAAGACTGAGTCTATATACTCAAGAAAATTCACCTCACAGAGGCGTGCCCAGTCACCCCAGGCTTGGTGTCTCTTCAGTCAAACTCGTACTGATATTTTTATTCAAGCGCCACCTTAATTACGCATGGCTCCCGCAAGGAGGGTAGCTGAGCCATTAAGTGCTGGGCTAGTGTGCGCAGACCTCCTCTGGCTAATCGAGGACTAGGCATGGCCTCTTTGGAAAAAATGGTACGCAGGCCCCCCTCGAGAAGACCGCTGGCTAGGCTCTCCATATCTTGCACTTAATGCATGAAGAGAGGTTTCAACCACTCTTTCTTACCTTTATTTACTTTAAGCGAAAACCAGGCTTGAGGTCGCATCAAATGGCGCTCAGAGAACCCGATGAACCTTTCGGCGACTAGACTTGACGTCTTTGGCCCCCTTTGCGCAGCTCTTTTGCTTCCTAGGTGGCCATGGGCTGTGACCCTATGTTTACTCTCAAAGGAGCTTTCGACGTTCGTGGATAGGAAGGGGCTGATCCCTGTCCCTTGAAATCGCCATGAGAGAAACACCAATATGGCTTGAGTTGGAGACGTGCGTCCCCCTAGATATGACGGCTCTAAACTCACCCGATGATGCTGTGGGCCCCAAGTCCCTGACGCTCTTGTTGCTTCGTGCATTGGGGATATGAAGGGGCTTCTTCTTGCGCTTCGAAATCGCGATGGGCGAAAAGGCGGGGAGCCTAATCGCGTGCCAGGTGTTCATTTTAGATGGACGGCTGACACTGCCCCTCGATACTGTGGGCCCGAATTTGGGTGCTTTTGGTGCTTTCGAGGTTCGGGGTTTCGAGATGTAGAACAACATAAAACCTCACCCCTTGAACTCCCGAATGCTGAATCGCCGACGCGACTGGATTTCGTGCCACGCGTCTTTGGATGGACGGCTGCTATCTTTCCTGTATGTATATAGATTCTACCTATCACGCAACTCCGCTAACCGTGATTTCCCCCCGACCGTCGATATGCTTTTACAGATGAATTCGGGCCATTGACAACGTAATTTCACCCGCTTGCTCGATTGGAAGCCTTAGAACGAGATTTTTCCATGCTGCGCTCGGGCGCTTCTCGTGTAACTTGCAGACCCAAATACTCTTGTGCCTAGGACAAGAAATGTCGCTAACAGATGGAATCCTACTTTGGCTAATTTTTATGCATATGGAACCTTTGCAGGTATTTTTTTGGAAGGCATATTCAAACACTCTGCAGAAAAAGTCAAATTCCTTAATTGCTACACCCTGTATAAGGATAGAGAAAGTTTCTTGAAGCTTATTATAGATTATGGAGTTTCTGGCATCCTATTATAGATTTTTTCCTTCTCGCAGAACATGGCCTTATTTTTGGAGGTGACTTCAACTTTACTCTTTCTACTAGCGAGGTGTGGGGTAGTTCGGCTAGAGCCGATCCACTATCTAATTACTTCTCCAATATGCTTCAGGAAACTGGACTGGTGGATCTAGCCCCTTCTCATATGTCCCTGACTTGGCATAATGGTAGGGCGAGCACGACTGGTATCTCCAAGTGATTGGAACGATTTCTACTGGAAGGGAACCTTATCTCTAGTCAGTGTAATTATAGATCCTGGACTATAAACTTGACAATATCAGACCATAATCCGATTTGTCTGCAGATTGACTTCTCCCACCGATTGGACTGTGCACCTTTGAAATTCAACAGTTCTTGGCTTTCAGAACTAGATTTTATTTCTCTTATCAAGTCAACTTGGGATTCTATGGTGCATTGGACAAACAAATCCTGTTGTGTCCTGTTGTGTGAAAAACTAAAATTTCTAAAGAAGAATGCGATTAATTGGAAGAAAAAGAAAAAACAACAGCTACAGACGGATCTAAACCATATTGAAACAAAATTGTCTTAGCTTTTTGAGAGTTGACCGTCAAAAATATTCAAGAAGGAGGAGTTAAACCTTTTGAGAGCACTTAAGACTAGAAAATAAAATATTCTAGCTATTGAAGAATTGACGTGGAGGCTTAGGAGTCGAGCTCTCTTGATGAAGAAAGGGGATAAGAACACTAGTTTTTTTCATTAATATGCTACTCAGAGAAGGATTCAAAACTCAATATGGCATATCACCAATGATGATGGGTTGATCCTCTCTGGTGAATCGGAGATAAAGACGTATGCATATAATTTTTTCCAAACCCAATTCGGTGCTCCTAAGGTGGAAGATATGAGAAACTAGTTTCATATAATAAAATATGTACCTAGAATGTTCTGTCATGCAGAGAGTGATGAAATAGGGAAACCTGTCTCCATAGAATAAATTGAGTTTATAATTAATAAAATGCCAAAAGAGAAGAGCCCTGGCCCGGATGGGTGGACTCAAGAGCTCTTCCATTCCTTTTTTGACATCATGGGGAAGGACCTTCTACTAGCAGTTGAGGAAACCAGAGTTTCAGGTTTCATTCCAGGTGCACTAAATGCTACCTTTTTTGCTCTTATTCCAAAGGTGAGCAAACCTTCCTCCTTTAATGAGTTCAGACCCATCGCCTTATGCAAATTTGCATATAAAGTGATATCCAAGATAATTTCAAATCACATTAAGGACAAGTTGGCCTCCTTTTTATCAAAAGAACAATTCGGTTTCTTGAAGGAAAGATTGATATTTGATGCTGTTGGCTTAGCCCAAGAGTGATTTCACACAGTTAAAACTAAGAAACTAAGTTCTATCATCCTAAAATTGGATTTAAAAAAGGCATATGATAAAGTTAGTTGGCAATTTATGAGATTATTGCTTATCCAGATAGGTCTTAAGTGGGAAATTTCACAATGGATTATGGCTTGCGTTACTAATGTAAGCATGGCAGTGCTAATAAACGAATCTCCTACTTTGTTTTTTAAAAGACATTGAGGGTTGAGATAGGGGTGTCATGTCTCACCACTACTGTTCCTTCTTGTTATTGAATGCCTAAGCAGACAGATAAAAAAGGCAGTAGAAAATGGATCTTTCAAAGGACTAAAGGTAGTTGTTGAAACTTTTATATCACACTTGTTGTTTGTTCATGACGTCCTCATCCCGGGGGATGCAAATTTCGAAGAGTGGTCTCTTTTACACTCACTTTTAAGGAATTTTTGTAAAGCTTCTGGTATGGTCATCAATTGTCATAAGTCTTTCTTCCTAGCTCAGAACATCGACCCAGAGTTAGTAAGTAAATTGAGCACAACCTTTACTATATAGTTTCATGAATTTGAGGAAGGGATGAAGTATATTGGATACTATCTCAAGGAAAATAATCATAGAGTGGCCGATTGTAACTGGATAATTCAAAAAATTGAGAAGAGAATAGGTTGCTGGTCTTTTCGATGGCTTCCCTAGGAGGTAGACTTGTTATAGCAAAAGAAGTTCTGTAGAGTATTCCAATATACTGGATCAGCTTGGTCAAGATTCCTGCGACCACTATGCATAGAATCAAGCAATTAATTACAAACTTTATTTGGAGGGGTGCCAGAAAAAAAAATGGTTTCCACCTAGATAATTTGCAGAAGATAGTGCTACCAAAGGAGAGCGGAGGTTGGGGTTTACAGAATTTAAAGTGGTTTGCTCTCTCCCTAGCTACAAAATCATCCTGGAAAGGGATTTTTGGCGACGGTATGTGGAGCTCAGTGTTTTGGAAAAAATACCTGAAGGGTATTGATGTTCCATCCTAGATTAAAAGGAATGATTTTAAATTTCCTGCTGCTTCGGTCATTTGGAGAAACCTTATGAAGTCTTTGCCTATCATTCTAATATGGATGGGTTGGACTCTGGGTTGTGGAAAACAAATCTCTCTAGGCATGGATGCCTTTGTTGGAGGAAATGACCTATGTTTTCTTTCACCTCCCCTTATTTACCATCTCCATAATTTGAATATTTATTCACTTACCCAAGCTGCTCGCCAATTTGATTCAACATCCCTGACTGTTTGGATTGACTCTAATCACCTTAAGATTTCAGGTGAACTAGGTTTGGAATGGGACAATTTCATCCTCGCTCTTTGAACAAATGGAATATCCTTAAATGATTTCAGTGATAAGATTGTCTGGTCATGGAACCAAGCATTGGGAACTGTCTCTATCAATTTAGCTTACCAGTCCATATTATTTACAAATTTAAAGGGAGAAAATCGATGGTGATACAAATCTATCTGGCAGGTAAATGTACCGAGTAAGATCATCTATTTTATCTGGTTATGTTTGATGGATAGTATACTTACAGGGGTCAATTATCAGCGCATAGGTGGAATCGGGCCTACAACTTGCAGTTTATGTCTCAATACTGAAGACTCAACATATCATCTCTTTTCAGTTTGTGAGGTTTCTAAATTTATATGGAAATATATCCTCTTTCATCTAATGATCCAAGATGATTTTGGAGAACATGGATTCAAAGAAAATCTTCTTAAATGGTTCATAAAATATCCAAGGTTGAGACATATTCCATTCATGGTGATCTGGGGCATCTGGAAATATCAGAATAATATGTTATTTGAAAACTGGGTTAGACAAAATACTTTCATAGCAAAAAAGATTCTTCTTTCTATCCAGGAATTTCAAGATGATACAAAGCCTGATAGGTTAGATTTCATTCAAAGCCCAGTTTATTTCGATGACTCACCAATTGGGTTCTTCGATGGTTAAGCCTCAGGAAACAGGTGTGGTATTGGATTATACCTCAAATTCAGCAACGTTCACACTTACAAAGCTTATTTTGCTGGAGGAGAAGTTTCCAATATGAAAGATGAACTCCAAGGATTATGGGGACTATTACATATTATTTCTTTGTTATCTTTGAGAAGTTTAATGGTCACTGGTGATTCCAAATCAACTATTGATTGGATAAAATGTGAATTGAGACTAAATTGTTTATATCTTAGATCCTGTCAAGAGAATCAAGACGCCGCAAGAAAAGTTTGAAAGTATCAACTACATACACGTTCACAGAATCTTTAACCATGTCGCCAATCAACTATCCAAACAAGCCTTGAAATGCCCTCCCGGGTGGATTTATTTTGAGGAGCTGGTCGAAGGAGTAACAATACATGCCGACAAAATCTCGTTGTTTTAGTCACATAATGTTTTTTTTGGTCATAGTATTTAGACCATGACAATGTTTTTATGGAACAAATGTATAAAAGTGGACAGAAAGACAAAACCCAGGTTGGATTAGTTTTATATGCTATGAAGACAAGTTTTGACGAACTTTTGGATTTCTCATGAGCCTTTTTTGAGAAATATAGAGACAAAAGTAGAATGTAATCAGATTATGTATTTATGATAGTTTCACTTGATTCTTAATAGAATAGTAGTGATACTGCTTTTTTCTGCGTGAAAAAAAACTATAGTGTCCTTTTAAAATTGTTAATTTGTATATTGATATTATGAATTTTTTATAAGGTAAACTTAGTTTACTTTATTCTACCATACTTTATTATTTCCTGTTCTTTTTTATTATATTTTATTATTTATCAAAATCTAAATTGTTTTTTTTTTGTAAGTGAGTATAAGTTCCTGTATTACTAAAAAGGTTATGATACAAAAAGGGGGACTCCCTGGTCTGCCAAAAAGGAAACCAGAACAGGGGTTTCAGAGTTGCATTTTCTGAGATAGCATAGGGGTATGGCTAGACCGCCACCTTGGGAAATTGGCCTAGTCCTACCATATCCAGTTTTGAAAAGCTAAACAAAACCTATATGTAAAAATACACAACACAAAAATTGAGGCTGACCCTACGTTGAGAAACATGAATTGACCATTGGCTAACCAGGTGCTAGTCCAGGATGATGATATGTTTCTTTCCTTCATCCGCCTGTCCTTGTTCTCTTCCTTTTGGACCACCGTACGAGTCTTTTTGATACGGGCTAGTGCTCCATTCCCATCCTCTAGAGTGATGTCCATGTGATGGACATAGTGAAAGTATAGGTGGAATTGGGATGCCACTCGCTCCATCTTCTCGTTCTGGTCCTTCCGGTCCTCAATTGGACATTTTGTACTGGCTTCGAGGTTGCTGAGGTGACTCAGGATCTCTTTTAGCAGTTTTTTGTGGTCCCTGTTATCCTTCAGACTGGCATATTTTCTTTCAGAGCTCACCTTTCCTATTAACATATTTGTTTTCCATGCCATCTCCATCGTTTTGTTGTAGAGGGTTTCTCTAGGCTGCGTGGCCCCTAGGTCCATTATCCAATCCACTTCCTGAATCAGTTCCTCCTAATATTTTCCCTTGCATTTAGCATTGATTTCTTTCTCCCACTCGGTGATGGTCAATTTTCCCTTTGGTTCGACCAGTGTATGAAAGGTGCCCTTGGCGTCTCTGGTCACTTGCTCCATCCTTGTAACCCTACGAGGGCTTGTCAAAGGTTCTTTCCCCTGGGGGTTTCTCTTACTATGCGTTCTCTTCATACGTACCATCCAGACTGGTTTGTGGCAGTTTTTTTCCTGAATTCTCCTCCTGTTCCTATCTACACAACCCTTGTTTTTGTCGTAGCTCCTGCTGTTTCACTTTTCCTGTCTGTATCTATTCCTGGTGCTTCTTCTCTTATGGGATTTCCCCATCTACGAGATCATCCTAGCAATCATGGTCTGCCCGTAGAGGTGAACCTTCCCGTCCTTTTTCTTTGTCTTGGTATGTGTGATCATGATGACCCAACCGTAATCCTTGCACTGGCCCTTGCCCCTCCTCGTTGTACAACCAACTGTGCTACTCTCCATACTTGTGCTTGGGTGAGGT
>JASDQU010753082.1:12435-37386 GCA_032191745.1 Picea mariana | reverse complement strand
GGGTCCGACCGTAGGCAACGTATATTAATAAGATGGGATAAGTTTCATAAGTAGCAGTATATCGGGGCGGGGCGACTAATAATTGAATGGGCAACTTACAACTATAGTGTCTCAAGGGGCTGGCTTCAACAATATAAGAGTGGGGCGAGCTATACACTACATTGTCCAACACAGCATCTTTTGTTGTGGAGCCAATGTCCACCTCATCAGGCAAGCACTAGCTTTGTTGCTGGTCTTGCCCTCTTCATAATCATTCAAGACTGCTCTGTTGCTGGCTTTGGTGCCTCTGCCCTTGTCTATCCCCCAAATGGCTTTGCCTTCGCCGCTACTGTTTAATAATCGTTCAAGACTGCTGGTTGTGCTGCCTTTGCAACTACTGATTATTTACCTCAAGAGTGCTGCTTGCTCCTTTGCTTCTGTGTCCTATACCTTTTCCACCCATCATATTACTGGTGCCCACGCAGCCTATGTCTCTATGGCCTTTACCTTTGCTTCTTCTTAAACTGCACCTGCCCCTGTACCTGGAGGATATGAATCTGGATATAAAACAGGCTATTACATAGGATTTGGCTTTTGAACGGACTTGGATGCTGGTTATTAATCAACTGTATCTGTGCTTGGAACCGAAACTGCTGCTAGCTTTGCCTATGACTATGCTTAGGGGATGGATCAATAAGATAAACTACTTCTCTCGCCGTTAATCCTTCACTGGCAGTCTCGAATCCTGGCTTTTGAACGGGCTATGCCTTCGCTACCTTTGATGCTGATGGGTCACTGGTATCATTCACTGGTACGGGGTAACCTGTGCCTGCCTAGCGCAACAAAAATGATTGATACCCATTATTCAAGGTACTTTTGCGTCTGGTTCACCCTCTGCCTATGTTTTGTAGCGTGATGTCGGTTCTACTATTATAGCTCTCGCTCAACTTAATAAGAACTTGCGTTCGGCTAGCCTTTATGCTTTGTTTACCCTGGTCCTAATCAAGTGCTTTGATCTGTTATTGCGTTTATAAGGGTGTGCCCGACCCTGTGTTCGTCCGTCTTGATGTTCATCTATCATTGGTGCTCGTCTCTTCGGTTGTCTATCATCTGTGCATTATAGCCCATCACTCTAGCATTCCCTCAACAGAGACTGACAGCGAGGAGACAGGTAGATTAGACAAATAAATAGCTTAGCCAAGGCATATCTACTTCTGCTTACGATACCGCCTATGCCTTAGCAGGGTCTCAATTTGAAGGGGATGCTATTTACTATGGATGGAACTAGAAGGGATGCTACGGACAATGGAACCTTAGAAGGGATGCTGCTCTTGGCTTTGCCTCTCCTCTGGCTGCTTACTCTACTGCTGGTGGTATAACTAGGTAAAGCTAAATCGGTGAAACTGCAACCTCCTATAGTCCCGAGTTTATCTAGTCACAAAACCAAAAGCATAGGTGGTAGTATTAATGGCTAAGACAGAGGCGCTACCTGTGGTTGAAGAAGCAGTTTCCATTCGAGCGGGTCCACACTCGCAGATCCAATTGCAGATCCTCTAGTTCCAAAGCGGAGAGAGAGCCATAGTCCATTTCGGATCTAGTCCCACTAGCGGGTGGTTCTATGTAGGTCATAGCCAAGGTGAAAACTGTAGAGACTGGAAAGATATGATATATGTTATAATAACGTATATCATATGATATATGTTATTATAACGTATATCATATGATATATGTTGTTATAACGTATATCATATGATATATGTTGTTATAACATATATCATATGATATATGTTATTATAACATATATCATATGATATATGTTATTATAACATATATCATATGATATATTAATAACATATATCATATGATATATGTTCTTATAACATATATCATATGATATATGTTATTATAACATATATCATGGTCATGTCATGGTCAAGGTTAATCATGATTAACCATATTCAATCTTGATCAATGTCAAGGTAAACCATGATTAACCATAATCAACAATGGTAAACCATATTCAACCATGATTAAGGTCAACCATAGTCATCAACATAGTCATCAACATAGTCAACTATAGTCAACCATAGTGAAGGGCATGGTCAACTATAGTCATGGTTGGTTAAGGTCAACCAGGATCCAAGCCAGTGATAGCTAACTATAGTCATTCTGAGCAAGGTCTTGGCCAACCATGGTAAGTATGCAAAACCATTGTGAAACATAGTTAACCATTGTCATCCATTGTTAACCATAGTCAACCTTGCCCATGATCATGCTCAACCATGGTCAACCTTGGTCACAACTTTGATCAACCATAGTTAACCATGGTGTACATCAACCATAGTCAACCATGGTCATGGTCATGCTCAACCATAGTTAACCAAGGTCTACTAAAGTTAGTCATGGTCATGGTCATTGTCATCGTCAACCATTCTTAACCATGGTCATGGTCAACCAAGGTCAACCACATTCAACCATGTTGTTGATCATGGGCAATCATGATCATAGGTCAAGCATACTGATGGGATGGTCAATTTTTTGTCTACCAGGGAGGAGGTATACATACCCTAAACCCCTCTGGAATTGAACTTGTGACCTCTTAGGAGGAAACACACTAACTATTAGACTGACTCAAACTTAACTTACTTATTAGTATTCATTACATTAATGTAATAACTAACTAATACATTAATTAACTTTCAGTTTATTCAAACATTAATACTTTTAAATAATTATGTATTAATATATTAATGGTTTATTAATAATCTTCTACTAGCAACAACCACATTTAAGTAAAAAGTGGTTGATATATGTGATTGTTGATAATAAAATATTGTTTTTAAAATTTGTAATATTATATAATTTTATTTTTTGATTGATTATAAAAATAATAGAAGTGATAATAAGTACTAAGAAGCCTCACTCTAAACATTCTAATATTTGGTTATTTTTGAGTAATATAACTAGTTTAATTTTGTTCAAAATCAAATAAGAAATTGTTGGATCTGTAATTCTCAGTAGTTAAGTCTGTGTAATCCAAGTGTCAATGATTTTTGAAGATGTTAAATCCATTTATACATTTAGAAATTTAATCTAAAGAACAGAAAATTGGAATTTCTCTTCAATCACAAGATTTCGATAAAAATATACCAAAAAATAAAACTTTTAGACAAGGCTATATTACAAATAAAAGAAATCTTTAACTGAATATTTAATGTTGTTTTCTAATAAAAGTTATTTTCACAGTGATTGACCATCTATCCAGGCATTAATTTCATTTATATGGCTATGGAAAACAGTATTGAATTGAGGGTATTCGACCACGTTTGTTGTCATTTTACATTAATTTTTATTTAAGTAATGAAATTTTAAATATAATTTTATAATTTAATTATTGAAAAAATATATATTAAAATTTAGATTTTTTTATTTGTTATAGAATTTGATTTCACTAATTTGATTATTTAAAAAAATATATATTAAAATTTAGTTTTTTTATTTGTTATAAAATTTGATTTCACTAATTTGATTATTTAAAAATATATATATTAAAATTTAGATTTTTTTATTTGTTATAGAATTTGATTTCACAACATAACCTTCATATAAAATCCTGTCTTATCGTCTACGCTTTGCAAAGAACAGCTCTGTAATCCAAGGTTTGGGTCTCCTCTACGGCTATCCAATCCCAGATCACCACAGCTCAATTTTTTTTAATATTGTTGGGTTATTAACTACTCTCAATGCGAAAAGCAGAAATGACGTTCGATCTATCAAAGTTTTTTTTGTGATCCAAGTTAAATGGACAAATTAAAAAAAAAGATAAAATATCATTTTTGAAAAAGATCCTGATCACTTCTTTAAAGTTACCCCAATGTCATTTTTAATTGTGGGTCGATGGCATCTTCAAAATCAGGTGCATGACATCTTTTAATATTTCCCGAAGTCAATTTTTATTGTAAATTAATTTCAAATGTTGAATTCACGAGATGTCAAAATAACTAGTAGACTTTTTCAATGGGAAAATGTGAATGCCGAAGTCATAAAGAGAGGTGTGCATAGTATTATGGGGAATTGTTTTTTAAACAACCAAAACATCTGGTATGGAATAAATACATGTTTTTTGGAATATTTTGAATTAATAAAATACAATAATATAGTGTGCATAGTATTATGGGGAATTGTTTTTTAAACAACCAAAACATTTGGTATGGAATAAATACATGTTTTTTGGAATATTTTGAATTAATAAAATACAATAATATAATGTAAAAATATGTTATAAATATATTAAAAAATATGTTGTAAGTGGAGATAAGTATAAACATTGTAAGAAAAAAGAGGAATTCATGATATGTGAATGATAACGACGCATACTACATAGTTATGGAATACATTCATTGATTAGAGAAGAGTAAAAATGGGTTATACCAACAAAGAATCTAAGTGTGTTTCTTCTTTCATTTGCAATGCAACAAATGCACTATCTTGCATTTTCTCATGATGTTCAAAAGAGAAGAAGGGTGAGATGCACAAACCTACTCCGAGGAATACCCCTTGTCATTCAACCTTGGCTTCCTTGGACAGTGTTAAGCCTTGTGATTTATGTATAGTCAAGGCCCATGCCATTTTGAGTAGGATTTGTTTCTTGTTGGCACATTTTAGGGGTGGGAATATTGGTACTTTTTTGAGGTTGATATGGTACCATGGTGGACCAATATATGTATTGAACTCCACAACAACATATGATGGAAAGTTTGGAGGGTCAATTCCTTGTGTGTAGGCAATTTGGATGACCATTACTAGTGCTCCATTTACTAGTCCTGCTTGGATCCATAAACTACAAGTCAACATAACACATTAGCTAGTACATAACGAGATATTTTGGTCCAATTGGTGGTCATGATCTTCCTTAGAGGTAGAAGAGCTAAGCCATTCCAGAATGGTTAGTGTGATTGGCTTGTTCAATGAATTTACCAGTTGTTTATTATGTTGGGATACCAAAATATTTGTTGCAAATAGGTGTATGGCTACATTGAAGGATTTGCATTCGGTTGTAGACAATAATGTATTTATCCAGACTGAAGGATCTCCCAACATTGTTGTAGTGGAGTTGTGTTCCTAATGTTTGTCAACAAGGGGTGAAAATAGATCTACTTTGCATCCAATCCCTATTGGCAGAAAATTGTTTGCAAGGATCTCTATTGACAGAAGATTGTTTGCAAGGTTACACCACTAGTGAGGGAGTTCCACAAAGACCTACCTAGTGTTAAATATTTACATTTTCTGAATATTACCCTCTTTTCCTTCATTTATCCTCTATAAGATTGAAGATTCTTGGTGCTCTAGTCTACTGATTGAACACATACTCCCACTATCAACACATTGATTGTAGGTGGGTCATCATAATTTGAACAAAGATTGAACGTGAAATGATGTACCATGCATGGTCCTTGATAATTTGTATATCTCTATCAATTGGTGTGAGCAAAATGCATATATCTTAAAAAAAAAACATTCTAGATGACCAATTCTCTCTATGAAATACTTTTGTTTTTATAAAAATAACAAATTACAACTTTACATCTTGTTTGCACAAACTCAAAAGTATATGTTTGCTAATTTTTGTTTAGAAACATAAAGAAGATAGTTCCAAGCTACCATGTAAACATTCGTATTTATCCATGTAGACATCCCATTCTAACAATATTGAAGTTTATTAGTTCATTGAGTTATTTGCCTAAGATTTGAAAAGTGATTCATTTGGGATTAATTAAAAGTACTTTGAAGGAAAAGAATGGTTCAAGTGAGAAAATCCATGATTATGAGGATGATGGTTATCATTCACTCAGATCAAATTTGGTCTTAAGGACCATCATCCACTATCAAATTTGGTTTTTTAGACCTTAAAAAAGGTAAAGAATTACTTAGTAAAATGTGTACCTAAATCACCATAATTTGGAGAATAATGTAATCAAGATTTAAAAATTTATATGCAATATGATTAAATAACAAAATATTATATGATTATATAAAATATCAATAGTACAATAGTAAAATAGATAATAATACTAAGATAGTTTTGATAAAACAAGATAGTAAAAAATTATAAAAGTATATATATTAATGGCTATGTGTAGTTTTTTGGTATTCTGCTCCATAAATTTACATAAAATCACAATTTTATGTTGTTTAAATTACATTTTTGAATTAAATGAATTTAGCTAAAAAGTCTATATAATTTTTTTTTTATGAATTACATTATGAAAAATTAATGTTGAAAGAGTAATAAAAATGATATTATAAGATAATTAAATTAAATATAGTTTATTTGTCAAATTATTTGAATACATGTTGATTGAGAAATAGTGTAGACATGATGGTTTGTATTAATTATAGGTGGATTCAAATCTAGTTTTAATGACAGTTGCTCCTTATAAGTCGATATGATTACATTATTCAATGGATGTAATCTTTAAAATATTTTATTTATATGACTTTTTTATTAATTTTTTTCCATGTTAGATTAGACTCAGTTTTGTTAAAAAACTAGTGTACAAAATTTAGTGTAATGAGATTTCGAAGATAAATAAATGTAATTTTTTTTTTGTTTATCACCCTTTCAATCATATAAAAAGTATTTTCCTTGTATTTTCTCTTATCACGCTTTCATTCATATAAACCATATAATTTAATTTACCAAGAAAAGATGTGTAACTTATTTACCCAATTACCTAGGTTAATGTCGAGAGGCCAATCAAAGTGACATCATAAAATTTATGAATAAAGATGTGGAATTTATTTACCAACTCAAGTCAAGTAGGTTATTTACCATGCCAAGAGGCCAATCAAAGTGACACCTAAATCAATTGATCAAATGAATTATTGTTTTTGAATCATATTTTCTTGGAAGGTGTAGTGTTAAGTCAACATTGTATCCATGTGTCCTTCCAACCTGACTGGATTGAAGTTGGACCTGTTTTACCAGCCTCCAATCGGTGGGGAACAGTTTAGCCTTATATGTGCAAGGAACATCATTCTATTTTTATTTACAAGGTTAAGGTTTAGATAATTAAATAATGCGTGCGAGGGAGCAAGTAGAGCGTATGAGCAGAGTGGACATGTGGCCAATTTATGATCGATCTCTTTTACTCTGGTAGTGTCTCTCTTTGCTCAAGAAGGGAAGTTACAGGTGGCGAGCAAGGTGGACACTGAAGGGGCAGCGCATGTGTCCCACCTGGCGATTTTTTCATATTCGATCTACATTAAATGAAACCTCTCGTGGAGGAGTTGATAACGTTGTTTGCATTCCCTATGCTTATACCTCGTTCATTGCAATCCCTATTTCCTTGCCTTCATGTCCTTGTTTCACTACTTTTTCTACTCTATTTTTTAAATAGGGAGGCTCTATTATTTTTGGTGGAAGAAAGGTCCTCCCCCTGTTTGATCTATTTCATAAGCTTTGCTTTCAGTTGTTGTTTGTTTTTTTTAGTATGAGATATTTTGTTTTAGAGTTATTGTGTGTGGGTCTGGGGTTGAGTTGAGTTGAGATGAGAAAGGTGTGATTAACTATTAGAGAAATTTTGTTAAGAGGTAAAAGGATTAGGGATTTTTGTTCGAGACGAGCAGGGGGAAGAAGGAGAGGGTACTTGGTATTGGTCGATATGAGGGGGCGTTGCGACTGCAGCTTTGACATTTTTTAAAGCCCCTTTTGTCACTTTGAATCTTGAGAGACAGTAAAAACATGGGAAGGGATGCAACCCCTGGCTTTCTTAGGTGTTGTGGAGTCTTCCCATCATAATCCCCTCCATAGACATGGCTTTCCCGAGGAGGGATCCCATCCTGTTCCTTTGGTTCCATTTTTTTCCTATCCATTCTTTTCCAATTGCAGCGGTGTCAACGTTGTCGCTGCTACGTGGTATGTGGCCCATTCTTCTACCCTGTATAGAGTCAGTGTGTGGGGAGCTCCTTAGTTTTTGGTGAATGAGATTGGAAAAGTGTATGTTCAATATCATGGTTCTCAAACTCTTTTTGTTGAAGAAATTGATGTGATGAAGGTCATTAAGAAGGTGGTTTCGTCCAAATCCATGGGAGATATTGGGATGTCAGGGCCGCTTAATTTTTGGTTTCTGAATGTGTTGAAGAACATGTTAGAATCCCTGCGATAAGCCTTTGACTTTGCAATGTGGATGATGTCATATGTGAATTTGTTTCAAGGGGTTTATCCTATCAAATGCAATCATGGGAGGTCGAATCATTGATAGCAGAGGAACAAAGTAAACTGTGAACGCATTGGTGAGGGAGATAGAGGGAGATTTGCAGGATCACTCACTGATAATCATTCCAAGCTGATCAAAGTAGGTTATGACCGCTTCTCTAAGTCTCAACAATGGAGCTACTAGGCCGAAATCCTTTTCGGGTGGGAGTCGTACTAAGCAGTAGAAGTATTCCCTCCCTTTTTGGTTGGCTTCTTACTGAAGAAGGCACTGACTTGCTGAAGAAAGTAGATCTTGAAGGCAAAAGGAAGCAATGAAGGAGGTGGCTAGGATGAGGAAGATGGAAATGGTGTAGGCAGTGAGGCATTGTATAGAGGACATGTGGAGGCAGTGTACAGAGGAAAGGAGGTGTCTAGAGGTGTATGGAGGACATGAGTTTGTTGATGATAGGTGGAGGTCAAAGCCTACATGAAGACAGATGAAAAAGGTGGAGAAAATCCATGGAGTGTGAAGTGCTTGACAATAGGAGGTGTACTGATACAAGGTGGTATTGGTTGACATGTTTTTGGATGGCTGACAGTTTTTGGGCTGTTGACAGGTTTTAGGAAAAATCTCTTCCTATGTACATCCCTTCGAAATAAAAAGCTAAAATTGGTTTAAAAGGTACCCTTGTTAAAGCCACCGACATCATGGGGGCTTCACCTTATTGACCAATATCTTATCACATTCATTCATAAAGGGGGTTTTTAAATTGTGAAAAACAAAGTCGATATATTGTAGGTATTGAGGGGGATATGGAGTCTTAAGGGTATTGGCAGGAATAAAAATGGGTATCTAGTAAAAACAAGGGTTTCTTTTATTGGAAGTATGTATTGGGAGGGGGGTTCAACAAAAGGATTTTGGGAGATAATTATCAATATCTAGTCAAATTAGGGGTATTCTTTAATATTCCATGAATGCAAGCGCTATGTCACAGGTTCATAGCCCGAAGACCCCGTGACCGACATCATTTGAAATTTGATTGTATAAAAAAAGTCCAAGTCCAATTACAAACAAATTCAAAGTCCACCGGTACCGACATGCATAAGGAAGTCCAAGTGATTTGGTGTAATTTTGATGCAGGTATTTTTTAGGGATTTTTCGAGGGTCATAACTTTTGACTCAGTTATCCATTTGCGCTGAAATTTTACGGGGAATTGTGTCCCGAAGGGTTCACTTCCGTGTCGATTGAACATCGTTTCGATACTTTTTCAGGGCTAAATTCCTTCATATAAGACCTCAAATTGGGGTTTTAGTGTTTTTATGAGAATTTTTAATTTTTCAATTATCAATTATCTCTTAATTTATGAGCTTAATCAGAAAAGAGAGTTGACAAATAGTGTCACTCTAGTTATCTCTTAGTTAGTGGTTAGTTTTAAAGACATACGAGAATTTTCTAAGTTAATCCAGGTGGATATCGGTGGCCACCCACCTTTTCCAACTGGCTCAAAACAATTTTCTTGTAATTTTGGTAATTTACTATTTTTAGTAGTTTTTAACTTTTTGGGCCATTTTGAGGGCCTAAATAAAGGTTTTTTGGGATCGAGATTCTCAATGATAGTTGAAGGTCCTGATTGATCCCCCTAAATAAATCTCCTCGACAATACCTTTCCAACSAGCTATTGTGCGCCCAAAACGAAGATCGTATGCCAAAGTACACCCCCGGGAAGTTGATACACCAAACTACCCAAAACAGGGTCCACAAAACWGTTGGCTTTTCATCTTCCGGGATTAGGGTTTTGGATTTTATTTATGATAAAAAGGCCTTTGGAGCCTCATTGTAAAATCATCTTCTTGTGAATGCGAGTAGCGGACACATCTCTTCTCAGAGATAAGCTGCCACCATTCTAGCGAGTCTTTCACTCAGTATTTTTACAATCATTGTACATTTTTGCTCATTAATAGAAAATTGTGTATTACTGTATCGTTGTGTTTATGGTTGCATATCTGATATATTAATGTTATATTATTGGATATCTGAGATATCTATGTACATTTCTTTATTATATCTCCTCTCTAATTTCGTTCCGAAAATAATCCGGATCATAAATTTAGTTGTTTTTTCTAAAATAGTTTTTTTTTTCTAAAATTAGTTCTTTTCGACAATCCCACATAGTAGTTATAAGGGGTTGAACTTCAATTGTAATAGTTAGGATGGAGAAGGAATACAAGAGAGTTATATTTCCATTCTCCTGTGGTTTCATGGTTTATTTGATCTTGTGAATGAATCTCAGGCTTTGGCTACATCATTTTGTATCAGAGCAAGAATATGGTTAGGAGAGGAAGAGAAAGATCAGGTCTTGCTCAAACGTGCAAAGATATGAAAAACCTCCAAAGGAAAGTAGAAGATATTACAAGCATGCTGGTTAGTCAGACAATAATAGAGAGAGAAGTGTCTGATGAGGAGATAGACCAAGGAAATGTAGATCATCATATAGAACATGAAGAACACGAAGAAGAACAATTAGAGCACATGTCTTTTGAAGAAGGGATGCTCAGGGCTCTAGAAGGGAGAAATGATAGGATCAAGATGGAAGTTTTAGAATATGTAGGGAATCTTAAACCAGAGGAGTTAATAAATTCGTTGAATGCCATGGATAATTTTTTTGAATGACAACCTATGCTAGAGGAAACGAAGGTGAAATTTGCATGCATCAAGTTGAAGGTTCACACCATGATCTGGTGGGATCATGTGCATAAATATAGAGTAAGAAAAGGAAAAGACAAAACTAAGACCTGGACCAATATGGAAAAAAAATTGCGATCATTTTTTTTGCCTCTAGACTATGCACAAACCTTTTTTCATAGATTTCAGAACTTGAAGAAGAGCCTGTCCACAATGGAGGAACTCACAAACGTGTTTTATCATTTGTTCATTCGTGTGGATCACCAGTAAACTGGTTAGCAATTGGCTGCAAGGTATGTGAATTGTTTTAAGTTTTCTATTCAATATGAACTAAGCATTCATAGAGTTCACAACATGGAAGAGGCATATCAATTAGCCTTAAAGGCCGAGGAAAATACACACCAACAATTTTCTCAAAGGAATAGAGGATCAAGGAGGGGTACATCGTCTACCTCATGGGGTGGTTTTAATTATGGAAGAGGTGAATCATCCCAAGGTGCTGATAAAGTAGAAGATACTCGACAATGTAACCTGAATCATCCACGATGAAGAGGATTTCAGGGGGCTAGAGGTTACGGTGGTGGTAGAGGGGGACGGTATGTTCTTTTCAGTTGTGGTGTAGAGGTTCATCGAGCATTTGAATGCCCAAGTTATAACATGCAAGAGTCAAAGCAAGGAAAAAAACCTAGTTTGATCTTGGTTCAAGCTGAGAATGAAGAAGAAGGAGTTGAAACTGAAGTCCCACCTGATATGGGGGAGAGTATCATGATACAGAGGTCAATGGTGATTCCTGAAAAAGAGAAAAGGCAAGGTAGCGACAATGCAGATTCTTGGCTTCGAACAAATATTTTTCGAACCAGATGCACTTTTGGGGGAAAGGTATGTAAAGTTATTATTGATAGGGGAAGTTGTGAAAATATGGTTTCCAAAGAGATGGTAGATAAGTTGAAATTACGTTGTGAAAGACATCCTGATCCTTACTGAATTGCATGGTTCAAAAAGGGGAATGAAGTCACCATTAATAGAATATGTTTGATCAAGTTTTCCATTGGGAAGACTTATAAATATGAAGTATGGTGTGATGTCATTCCGATGGATGCATGCTATCTGTTATTGGGGAGGCCTTGGCAATATGACATAAAAGTCATGCATGATGGAGGAAAGAATACCTACACATTTTGGAAGGATGGATCGAAAGTCATCTTATTTCCCCTTAAGGATGAGGGAAAAACTAAGAATATGTTGTTATAAAGAGAGTCTGTTAAGGAAACAAAGACAATGAGATTCTAATATGTGTTTATTGTGCAAAAAGGAGTCATGGAAGACATACCAATTCTTACTAAAGTGGCCAAGTTACTAGAAGAATATGTTGATGTTATCCCTAATGAACTACCCGATGGTATTCCACCAAAGAGGGATAATCAACATCACATTGATCTGATCCCGGGATCATCGTTACCTAATTAGGAATCCTATAGGATGAGTCCTACACGGCATGCATAGCTCAACAAACAAGTGACAAAACTTATAAAGAAAGGTTTGGTAAGAAAAAGCATGAGTCCATGTATTGTACCAACATTGTTGACTCCAAAAAAGGATAACACATGGAGGATGTGAATAGATAGTAGAGCAATTAATAAAATTACCATCAAAGATAGGTTTCCTATACCGCGGTTGGATGACATGATGGATGTACTAGATGGAGATAAATATTTTAGTAATATTGATTTGCGAAGTGGATACCACCAGATTCGGATTCGCGAAGGGGATGAATGGAAAACTTCCTTCAAGACCAGGGATGGACTATATGAATGGATTCCAAGCAAGAAAAAAGAAAAGATTGAACATATTTTAGATAAGAAGACCCTTCATACTCAACAAGGCCAATACAACTGATATCTAGTCCAATGGGAAGGCGTAGCACCAAGAGAGTGTACGTGGATTATAGAGGGTGACTTACTGAACCTAGATCCCATTAAATGGAAACAGTTTGAAGAGAGTAACTTGCAGGAGTTGTGTTCTTTTCAACCAGAGGAGAATGATGCAGGGATTATCCGAGGGTCATAACTTTTGACTCGGTTACCTGTTTGGGCTAAAATTTTACCAAGAGTTGCATCTCGAATAGATTACTACCGTGCTAATCATATTTATCTGATTGGACATTGCTTCAACACTTTTTCAGGGCCAAATTCCTTCATATAAGGCCTTAAATTGGGGTTTTAGTGCTTTTACAAGAATTTTTAATATTTCAATTATAAGTTATCTCTTAGTTTATGAGATTAATAATAAAATTGAGTTTACTAATAGTGTCACACTAGTTACCTCTTAGTCAGCGGTCAGTTTTAGAAACATGCAAGAATTTTCTAATTTAGCTTTTTTTTCTAAAAAAGTAGTTGTTTTTTCTAAAATTAGTTGTTTTCAAAAATCCCACATAGTAGTTATAAGGGGTTGAACTTCGATTGTAATAGTTAGGATGGATAAGGAATAAAAGAGATTTAATTTTCCATTCTCCTATATTTTCATGGGTTATTTGATCTTGTTAATGAATATCAGGCTTTGACTACATCAAATTTTATCATTTTATGTTTTTTAATTAAATTTAAACCTCCATACCTAGCATATACCAGAGTAAACTCATGTTAAGTGTTCAACAACAATCCATTTGAAATTTAAAGTGTTTATGAGTTGGGTTGGGGAGGAGAATACAACGCAAACAAAGGAATGAAAATAATAAGATGCTCAAAGTTAAATGTAGAGAAGAAAACAACAACTTTAAAATAGGGAAATAAGGGAATGAAAATAAGAAGATGCTATAGAAGTATCTCAAGCTTAAATGCAGAGAAGGGCAACTGACCAAGCTGCGAGGATAGTGACTAATTGATCAAGTTGCAAGGGTAGTGACTATATGAGATTGTCTAGTTTCATAATCAAAATAAAAAAGCTTCAACTGGAGTACTAATGTGCATGAATGGATCCTATTACTAGGAGAACTATTGCATGTAATTGTTCTACTAGTAATATGATCAAGTCATTTATCTCTAGTACTCCACCTCAAGCATTTCAATTTTGATTATGAAACTAGACAATCTCTTATATTCACTACCCCTTTTAACTAGGTTAATTGGGTTTGATCCGGATTGGATAGTCATATAATTTGTCATCTCTTTTGGTACTTTCCGGGTTGAAACAATTAGAGGAATCTACTATGGGGGCATTTTAGTGGGAAAATTTTGATTTGTAACCTTTCATAGTCATTTTGAGTCAGTAAAATACATTTTGGAGGTTACAACTTCTGGAACTTGTGCATAGACTTTATCTTGATCTATACATGGAGAGTATGTGTTATACATTGAGACTTTTCCAACTATATGAAAATCACCTCAATTGAACATCATTTGTGGAAGTTATGTCTCCCACAAGTTGACCTTCCTTGTTGATCACCATGGTACAAGTGGATGACATGTCAACCATCATTACTCAAACATATGAGTTCAACCCCATGTGTACTTTCAAGAACATTATAGAAGGTCTAAATCTTATCACTAATTGATTGTCCAAGATGCAAGAATTATAATCCTAGACTGCTATGGGGCTATGTTAAATACTAGGGCAACTAAGATGAGTAAAGGTTCCATTCTTTAGCATTGTACTTGTTCCATAGTTTACCAGAGTAACAGGAGTAGTATTTTGAGAGAACAACAGAGGATGAAAATATTATCTAGTAGTCTACCACAATGCCAAAGGAAAATCGACATTGAGTACCTCTTTCTTTTTATTTGAATTTCCATAAATGAAGAAAAGAGAGAAGGGCATAGGCCTCACCTTTTAGGCTAGGTTTTCTTTCATATTGGGTTTCCTAGATATCTTTCATTCACTTATGTGGGATTGTGTTTTATTTTTTTCATTTTTTTCATTTTTGTAATTCAATTATTTCATAAATTCAAGAAAAGATAATAATTATTTAATGTAGGATCTAAAGAAAATTAGTTTTAATAGTCTAGAATTTYAGAATATTATAAGATTTTTTGTTATGAATTGACTAGTAGAATATCAATGACAATTTACAGATCAAAGCTTGAAATTCCCTATTTCTAAATCATCGTTCTTTGTTCTACATTAACTTTGAACTACTTATACAGCATCTTCTTATTTGAATTCCTCTTTTCTTACATCCCGTCGAAAATCCAACTCATAAACACCTCAATTTTTAATTGGGTTGTTTCTAGGTTCTAGTTGGGGTATATAGTTGAATGCTTCACATGAATCTACTCTGGTATATGCTTGGTATGGATGTTATAATTTAATTAAAAAATATATATGACTTTATTAATTATTTTTTCTCATTTGAGCATGCCTAAATGTTAAAATTAAATCTAAGTGCTTGCTCTTCCTTATGCATGCCTGGTAGAACGTTAAAAAATGAATCGTTGGACTAATTGTAATGATGTCTCACCCAATGCCCATAGGGGTGTAGACCGATTGGCAAGTGCCGTGTAAATGGAAGGAAATATGTAAAAGAGGTCTCAAGTTTGATTCTCACCCCGATTTACTTTTGCTCCATTCTTGCGGGATGTGTTGAGCACATGAGGTTATAGTGGTAGTGGACGAGTATTGACCCCATGTCACACGAGCAGGAGAACCATGAGTTGTTGATTCCCCCAGTACAAAAAAAAAAAAATGATGTCTCACCTAATAAATGTTGGTAAGTTGATTATCATTGATGTAAACAAAAGTGGTTGGCATTCATGTCAATAGATGTGATGGATGCATTTGAAGAAGTCTACAAGAATCCCCATAGGTGTGGTCATGAAGCCTGAAGTTGTTTGAAGAATAAGGACATGAGGGATAGTGCAAATGCAGGTAACACACTCATAGATGCATAGTCCTCATCGTGCTATTTCCAATGGTAGGTGATACATCACGTAGTTCCTCACAGTTGAGGACTTATGAGGTCATGAAGTTGTTAGCCTCGAAGAATGGTTAAGAAGCCCTAAACAATTACAGGTTATTAATTGAAGGGTAAATTGGTGGTAACAAGAAAGTATAGGTTGGTGTTAAAGTTAAGGAAATAAGTTACTTTGGAAAATTATAAATAGACTTCAAGAAGTATCTCATAAGTACATTTGCATACACAAGTTTATTGAATATCTTCTAAGTGAACAACTGATCTATTGGTGAATTTGATATGGAGAGTCTGAGCCAGTGAAGGAAATGTGAGGGAATTTTTTTTGGGATTGTAGAGGAGAGAGAGGGTTTTCTATGAAACCCTAATTTGGATGACCCTCATGAGTTAGGATTCTGGTCTCCCCGCAGGTTGTACGACCCTTGTCCCATGGGGTGCCACTAGTTGACTAGTCTTAGTCCCATGAGGCTAAGGAAAATTTGGGGAGGATGCTTGTACCAAGTTACAGAGTCTGAGGAAGGTCTATATGTTTGTTATCTAATTAAACAGGTCTGTTACAGAATCAGAGGTATGTTTTACATGTGTTTTTGAGGCTTGCATCTTGGAAAGTTTGGCACATGCTTAAGGCATGTCTTTGTTTGTTTTGGTATATTCGTTGAGGAACATATTGGATACTTGGCATATGGTTTGTTGTATGGCATATGCTTGAGGAATATCATGAGTGATATGGCACATGTTTGAGGTACATCTCTTGGTACATGGTTTATGGATGTTGGCACATGCTTGAGGCACATGGTATGAGGTACATCTTGGTTACATGGTTGAGTGATGTTATGGTACCTTTGTATCTGATTTATTATATGACATGATTTTTATAGTCACATCTTTGTGATGTTGGTACATGGTTGAGGTATACACTTGGTATATAGTGGCATAGGTATGAGGCACATTCTTTGGTGATTAGTTGAGACACATCATTTGGTACATAGTTGATGATTTGGTTCATGGTACATGGTTTTGGTATATGATTGAGGTATATGGTTGGCTATGCATCATTGATTTTATGGTACCTACACTTGGAATATGTTATGGTACATGATTGGTGATGATAGTATATATTGAGACACATCTTGGTGATGTTATGGTTCATGAGTTGATGATGATATGGTACATTTCTAGAGGCACTTCTTGGTGATCTTGGTACATGGTATAGTATAGGTTTTGGTACATGGTTGATACATGATACGGTATAGGTTTTGGTACATGGTTGATGCATTATATGGTACAGGTTGATCAATGACAGTGACAGTGACAGTGATAGTGACAGTGATAGTGACAGTGACAGGTTGATGTGATACTAATAGTGACAGGTTGATGTGACAATGACACTGACATGTTGATATATTAGTGAAGTGGAACTTATAGGTTGATCAATGATAGTGATAGTGACACTGAGATGTCGATATATTAGTGACAATGGAAGTTACAAGTTGATCATTGGTAGTGACAATTTGAGTCTACACTTATATTTCAAGGAGACATGATGGGGCAAGGAAAGGGGGTTGTAGCTTCATTTTGGTTGGTATCAGAGAACACAGGGAGTTGGATCTTCCTTTAGGTTGGAGCCTATAAATCAAGGGGTCACAAGATCCTTCCTATTGGTGTCATAGAACTCAGGGAGTTGGAACTTCCTTTATGTTGGAGCCTGTAAACTAGGGGTTGGAGCCTCCTTCCAGTTGTAGCTGGAGAATTCAGGGAGTTGTAGCCTCCTTCAGGTTGGAGCCTATAAATAGGGGGTTGGAGCCTCCTTGTAGTTGGTGTTGGATAATTGGGAATTATTTATTACTATTAATGTATTCTTGATATATATAACAAATCATTATGTGGTTTTCTCCCATTTTGGTTTCCACATAAATTCTGGTGTAGTGTGTATCTGTGTTTGTTTATTATGCATTGATGTGTGATATTGTTTATGATGCAATAATATATTGGATGGATAAGTGATACAATATTGAATATTGTTGATAAAGTTGAAGTTTTTATATTGTGATTGAAAGTGGTGAACAGTTCTCATACTGATTCACCCGCCCTCTCGGTATTCCAACAATAAACACATCTAGAAACTAGATTTTGTGATCAATTTCCTCCTGAAAACAATAAAGATTCTAATCATTCCGATACATATAAGAAATTTAATGTTTTTTTTTTTAAATATATAAGGACACTACACACCAATCAAATTTGTTTAATTTGTTTTTTTTTAATGATATATAAGATCTTTTTTACATATCAAATATCTTGATTTTGAAGTTTTATTTGGTCTTATTTCAATTTTTTATTTAAAAATATGACTTGAATTTTGAAGTCTTATTTGGTATCATTTCAATATTTTGATTTGAAGTCTTATTTGAGATTATATTTGTCTATGTCTGAAATCTGAAATAATAGAAATATTTAATCGTCATAGAATTTTTCAATCATATTGATGTCAAACCAAGTAATACTATAAGTTTCTATAAAATTAATTAAATAGCATATAATATTATGTCTCTTAATAACATTAGCCATGCCAACCATACATACATGACATATACATATATATGTGTGTGTGTGTGTGTGTGTGGCATGTATGTTTACACACACACACATATAAGTTGTGTTGTTTCCATATGAGAGAAGAAGAATTTCCTTCTTTCTTTATTAGTTGAATAGGCCCCCCCCCACCCTAGAAGAAGAATGGGGGAAAAGAAAAAGTACCAGAAGCTTAAAATGGGAGTGTATAGAAAAGAGAAAGGGTAGGAAAATTTGTCTCTCTATATATTCCTAATTATGTATTTAGCTAGGTCCCCTCATTCCATTTAGTGATGGGAAAGATTGGGAAGGAGGCTCATTATGTTGGTAGAAATATGTTGTCTAATTAGACCATGACTACCAAATTCTTGAAAAATCTCTATTGATATGTATATAGGTAATACACATAGATGCATTGGAATATTGATTATGAATATGTAATCCACATTAATGCAATGGACTGTAGACTATCAAATGATGGTGGAGCTTCAACACAAGTTGGGAATTGATGTCATAATATGACATTGTGTCTTGGATCATGAACTCCCATATGTATTGTAAGAGTGTCTTTAGTTCATGCAAAGTTCAAAGCATCATGAGCCTAGTAATTGCATGGTTGTTGATGCTAGTGGATGAGACACATGTAGAAGAGCATGGTGGTCACTACTTCTTAACCTCACCACTTGGATTATTTTGTTGGTGCTAGATTGAGTTTTGAACCAACTGCTTCTTCACTAGGATAAACCACTACTTGATCCAATGAAACAAAGAGAAATGATATGTATGTGTGAACCATGTTGTGTGATGTTTCAAACTGAACATGTTGATATTTGTTTCCTTTCCAAATAACAAGTTATTACATTTAGAGTTATTTCAATAGTGAAATGTGGTATGCTATATGCATTCAATTCTAACATGTTGAATGCTTTTTATCTCCAAATGAAACTTTCCACATGTTGTGCTATGTGCTATAAAAAGGGTGCACTTGGTAAGAAAATAGGTTGAGCTTGGATATTCATTGACTAATATGACTAGAAATTATTACAAAATCTTAAATATTGGTATCCTTGAGCCATATACATAGTTAATCTAATAAAATTTAAGTCATCTCCAAGATTTGGCCTACACTTGGGGGAATCTAGTTTAAGAAGTACTTACCAAATATCATCATGGCATAAACTCCTACATTTAAGCATCCCACTGGTGAGGGCTATCTAATCTCTTGTGGCTTTCCTAGCTTTAGTGTTCTTGTTGGTGTTATTTTTCCATATAACCAACTATTGTTAGTTGTAAGCTTACATGGGCATCCCCAAATGTCAATAAAATTATATTTTTCTACGGCTTGACCTCTTCCCATTGTTATATAGAATGAATATCCTCTTGTATTATACAACATAAAATATATACATATTTTTTTTATTGTTTTTTTTTTCTATGGAGTCTCGGCTCATTTATGATCTAGGTTAGACTGGAATTTCTACATGGTATTAGAATAGGTGTTTCCTTTCCTGATTTCTTGTGTTAGAGTGTATTTATCTCTCATTTTTCAATTTTCATCTCTCCATAGCACACATGTTTAGACATTTGTATCCCCACATACTTGCAGTAAATTCCCTTCAATACTGTGGTCAGTCCTTCCAAAAAATCTATATCTGTGCCAACTCCTCTTAAAACAACATACCTCTTCCTTTGGATAAATATTTCTAAATGGTTTTCCTTTCGGAATAATTGTGGGCTAGGCATATTGGGTGGCCCACAAATCCAGTTTTCTAGAGCACTTTCTCCATTTCTCTCTTTGTATATACTTTGATAATGCCTAGTGGAAGGGAGGAAACGATGATAAAAATTTCAGAATACAATGATCAATCTTCTATCAAATCCAATGAGAGATATGTTCTTAATCATGTCAAGTTTTTGAGTAGATATGGGGGAATGATTCCTCCCCACCCCAACAATGGAAATATTGATAAAATTGAAGGAATCATGAGTGCAATTGTTTCTAGTAGAAGTGTCACTTTTGTAGATCTAATTGCGAAGATGTCAAAGGTTTTCAAATTCATTGTGTTGTTGAAATTGCAATTCACCAACGAGTGTCTCGATGCATTGATAGTCACTAAATATAATGAGGATTTGGAGAATATGTTGAAGGATTACAACAAGGTTGCTACTATAGAGGGTTTGTCCAAAGTGTGGGCCTTTGTTTTCCCTCTTTCAATTTTCTCCTCGAAGCCTCTAGCAGTTGGTCACATGGATGAGCATCCTTCAATTGAGGTTGTAATAATCAAGTTCATAAAAACCCAAGGATATGGAAAGGTTGTGGTTTTGATTCCTCCTCCTCATCATATCTCGTAGTGGTGATATCTACACTGCTCTGAGTACTATCTCAACCATCGTATTGTGGGATGTGTGTGTGAAATGAGTTTTTGTTTTTGGAGGTTCATGGCATAATTGGTTTCCAATTTATTATTTTGGAGGTTATCAAAAGTGTTTTTTCCATAAATAGTCAATGAAGCCTCTATTTCCTGTCTTGTTTGAGGCATTGAGAAGAGCATTCCTCTCTCTTTCCAACAATTGGTTGTGTTAGCACTAGAAGTCAACTCAAGACTTCTATTGATTTAATCCTAGCACACCTTGTTTAAAAATGTTCAATAGGGGTTTTAGGATGGATAAATACTTTCTTTATTTGAAAAGGGAATAATGATCAGATATGTTAAGAACACTCACTTAAGTACAACAAGTCCAGTAAACAAAATTGATGGCTAGAAATTTCAGATTAAGTGATGTGATTGAGAGAAAAGGGAAAAACAAAGATTGATAAATACACCAATACAAAATATTGTCTCTAATGTCTCTATGCAAAAGAGGAAAAACCTTTATCTATAATTTATTCTAAATAAGATTTAAAGAGAAAACACAAATGTGGCAAAGATTACTAAAACTTGTTAAAGCAACCTTACCAATACAAAAGAATTTGTCATAATCTCGTATAACATCAACTAAGTGTTAAGAGGAAATTTTGAAGAAGATAAAAATATATATATAACATACTAACCACCAATTTCATTAGCAACTCAAGTCTTTACACGGGCAAGATAGATCAAAACAATTTTTAACAATGCAATATCAAGCAAAAACGTGAATTCATCCTTTTCTTCTTCTACATCTTTTGATATATAGTGTTTTGAATTAGTTACATGTACTTATGGTTGATCCTGACTATCAGGGACAACTCAAAACCAATCCCTATAGAAATTCAAAATGAATTTCATCCTTTGATTGTTGATATACAAAATAATAACAATTTTGCAAAAAACCTACAAGGATCAAGGCAACAGCCTTTGATGAAACACTATTTTGTTGACTTGTTATCCATTCAGATGATATCACTATGGTGTCTTATTAATCCTTCCCAGATATATATGATCTTCAAAGATCCATATGAATCCATCATTTGACAACTCGATCCTRGTGCCCAATCTGCATTTATCTTCATATCCCAATATAGATTTTAGATCCACAAAATATGTATAGCTTCATAATATGCCCCATAAGATGMTAGCATAAGTGTAGCCCTCATCTGTTACAAAAATATGAAACTGGGCGAGTTTAGTAGAAAAATTGATTGCTACAGGTGTTCCGGTAGCGACCCTGTTTTTCGGTGTGTGACTGTGGGAACTTCCTATAGAGACCTACCAAAAACCCATTTCTGCATGTTTTCAAATCCTTCCTTTTCTTGGGTTGTATATGATCATATCAAAAAATGGGAATGATACCTTAGAAATATGAAGCAAAAACATTTTTCCATCATCCATCAATTTTAATCTAAAAACCCGATTTACCGTGGAGTTGGTATTTTCAAATTGATAGATTTCTATGAAGGATTGAAGAAGCTACTTCTTCCAGCAATTCTAAACTATCCTTTCTCATATTCTTAGATTGAGATCAGGTTTTCATTCTCTTAGGCTCATTCCCTTCTGATCCGATCTTAGGTTTTGGGCTTTTCATATTCTTCTTAACTTGTTTTCTAGTAGAAACTCTATTTTTTCCAGTGATATTCTTTTTATTTATGATTAGACCACCCTTCTTGAATTTATTCTTCTTAGGATTACTGACAAGGATTTTCTTATTAGTAGATGGATTCTTAGTAGGTTTAACAGGCTCTTCATCAATGCTGATGACCTTCTCTATGATAGCAGGTTTTTACACTACTTTAGACTTCATCCTAAACTTGTTTTGAACTATGGTGCCCCTTTTTTGCATTAAAATTTTAAATTGAGAAACATTGTCTTCAGAAGATATTGAGCTGGGAGGAATGACCTTTGGGGAATGGTATTTAGGTTGTGCAAGATCTACCAATTCCTCTATTGTCTTAGGTTTTTTTCCTCTCCCAATACCATAGGTTTTACTTGTTTTTGAGTCCTTCTAGACTAAGTGTTCTATGCAAAAGGAAATGTATGCTTACCTCCACCCAAGATACGAGAAGACCCTTCATTTTCTTGCTGGCTAGTTTAGGGAGTTTCCACAGGTTCATCTGAAATGTTAACAAAAGCTACACTCTTTCTCTTCTTTGCATTAGTTGATCGAATGGTTCCAGGTGGAGTTTATTTCTCGTCCTTAACAACATTATCATGTGATTTTGCAGCAGAAGAATGAACTTCCTTCTCAAAACCCAATTGAGTAAAAAATTTACCCCAAGTCTTCTACAATTTCCCGAGCTTGGCTTTGACAAGTACTTTAATCAATACCTAATGATAGATTCTGTGAGGCGGGGTTTTGGGGTTTTCTTGGACCTTGATGTCCATATTATTTAGATACCTCAAGAAATAATAGGGTAGATTCATCCTCTTAGTTCTTGCCAGATGAAGAAAAAATTGTAGATGAAATAGAAATACAACAGAATAACGCCCCTCACAGGTGATGAATATTTTAAGCATGAGTAAGGCTTCCATCCATTCATCAAAAATCCAATCCCTGGGAATTCCTTTGGCCCAATTAGGGTCTCTGTTTTCGGGTTTCAGAAAATGATTTGTATCTCCTCCTGTAATCATTTTTTTTTAAACCACCTTTCTCCATCAATTGGGAGGTTGGAAGCAACTACTATGGAATCCTCTGTAACCTACATGACCAAGTTTTAAATTAGCTCCCATTGTCCATTGAAACTCTCATCAAATTCCCTATATGTAGCGTAATGATGACCATCCAACTTGGTACAAAAAAGATACCAACCTGCCCGATGAAAAATATGGCAACTTTGTTCATAAGGCTCCATGATCTCAGGCCCTTTGGGCTCTTTCCTATTCACATGTCCACCTTTACCCACCTCTGCACCTATGACCAGAAGACTAGACTCTTGGCTACAAAGAAGGGATATGTATGTTGTGTAATGAGAATAATATAGGATTTGTTTGTTGTGTGGGTGCCAATTGAAATCATCTAGTTGTTGTAGATAATGAACAATGTGCCAGTTTTGAAAATATATGTTTTGAAAAACCTCATTCGTTTAACCCTCTGACCAACTTACTTTTAGAAAATACCACCCATATTCGCATGATATGGATGAAAAATGGTACTTGCTAATTTTTTTTCATACACATGAACTCTATAGTACAATCCACAACTTCCACGACTCTCCAAGGTACTCGAAATAATCACAACCAAGGACATGTGGAATTTCCTATAACGGTCAACCAAATTTGTCCTTTTTCTTTCTTGGGAGGATTATACTTTGAATCTGCAGCCTGCTAAGTTAAATAATCATGAACTATATATGTTGACGTGACTTATGGCTCAAATGAAAAGATTTGAAGCCAAGTGATGCCATCAAGCAATCGTTTAAATATGTGTGTAATTCCTTTTTGTCCCCCTCTCACAAAACTAAGTCCATCTAATTCATTCGATCTAGAATTAGTTTAATCACTTTAAGATAAGCTATTAAACCTTTAACAACATAATGCTAAATATTTAAAACTTATACTAAATTTGAAATGACAAGTAGGGATGAATGAGGAATACAACAATGTAGAACAAAGTAGGTGTTAATAATGGCTCCATGGGTGATGGAGTTTTCCCTATGAAACTCCAAGAACTTTGATTTTACGTTTGCCTTCTAATACTTTGAGATTTATACCATGATTATTTGCAAACTGTGTTTTTCCATCTCCTGAGCTCTGGAAAAACTTTATTCAAAAACGTATCAAACTGTAAAACAAATAAAAACCCTTTATGAAAACTGAAATAATAAAAGCAACATTGCTCCATTGGGTTATGGAGTCTTTATTTCCTAATTACCACACCACACCAATATGTAGAATAATATTTGAACCAACAATGAGCTTAGTAAAATAATTTCTTTAAAAAACTCCCATTTTCTCAGCCACCAAAAACCTCTTGACCTTCCAAATTTTGCAATAGGAAAGTGTTGTTGTCTAAAACCTTCTCCACTGTGAATGGACATGACTACAAGATATCAAATTTCCCATGATGATATTCTCAGTGAGAATCCCATTTCATAACTAACTCACTAGGTACAAACTTCTTTGTTTTTTCTTTTCTATCAAAAGTATCTTTAACTTTCTGTTGATGTTGATGTGCCTTCTCCAGAAGTTTCTCTCTTGCTT
>JASDQU010753081.1:0-13334 GCA_032191745.1 Picea mariana | reverse complement strand
GCATGCAATTCTTTTCCTCTAATTAACAACTACTATTCATTTACGTTTCTGGCATACAATTCCTTTCCTCTAATTTACACCTATCATCCATTTACTTTTTCTTTAATTTATAGGTCTCTTGCAATTTGTTTCATTTACAACTATAGTGCATTTTATTTCTATTAAATTTATTCATGCATTTTGTTTTTATTTAATTTAATTAATAACTTTCATGCTTTTTCTTTTTGCTCAATTCCTCATAATAAAAAAAATTTGCTCGTCCATTTTGTTTTTTTCATTATCTAATAATTTAAAAACCTCAACTTGACGACTTGCATTTTCTTTCTATTCAGTCTGTTCATTTCATTTATGTACACTCTGTTAGCTCCCAAAATGAATAAGTTAATTGGTTCCATTTTGTAGGTGATAAGTTAATTGGTTCCATTTTGTAGGTGATAGCATGGTCATTTATAGGATTCTATTAATGATTCTTAGATTCTTCAAGTGTCAAAATATAGGTTTTAACATTGTACCTTAGAAATAAGTTGATCTTCAAAGGTTGTTTTTAAAAATTTCATGAAAAAACTTTTCAACAGCTAACATATGTTGCGAGGTTGATGTTAGCTGGTGAAAGCGTCAGGTTTCAATGGTTAAGGTGTACTCTTTTGCAGGCAGACAAGCTGGTGAAAGCACTAAATGCAGGGTTCTCTTCCATGATTCCAGAAACCAAAAAGGGACATGCTCGACACACATCACACAATCATTATGGAGCACTAGTCGCAACAAATGATGATGATGATACCATTGTGCATGTTTTAATAGGATATTATGGCAGATCGTGCTCACGATTTCATGCTCCAGCAATGAGAGGATTGGAGATGACGAACTCACATTCATCATTGCAGACAGAGGAGAAATTATTAGTCACCTGATGACATCAAATCAACATCTCATATTTTGAACTCGCGGTGTTCACAGGTAATATGATATGGTTCCATTTTTCAAATTGGCAACACGAAAATCTTTCACCAGTGCCAAACCTTGGCTGAATCAAGAAAATTACAGTGTCAACTGTCTGCAAATCGACCGAGGTTCGAGTCACAGATGGCGAGGAAGTGAAGTGGGTTGTTGTTGAGGAAAGAATTAGATAACCTATCATTTTTACAGTTGCATCCAGACGTGTAGAAGCATTTCTCAGACGCAGGGTGCATGAATTATGTGGAAAAGTTACAACATGGTTATCACCAAGCGACAACTAAAGTTTTTTCCAAGTCATATGATGGAAAGAAAGCCAATGTGGGATCTCTAGAGATGATAGTCGATGAAGCTGCCATTGCCACAGGAACTGGCTTACCCAGAACAGGCCAAAGCTATTTTAAGACAACAGTGACCAAGAATTTGAATTTCAGGGTATACCTCAAGGAAGAATTCATAAACATAACCTAGAGGAAAAGCATGCCTGTTTCTCACCTGGAAGATGAATGGCAAGACCTGTTCAAAGGTATTAAACTCTATTTCAGCTCAGAAGGTAGGTATGACAAGTTAATGTTATACCATTTCAGACTTCTAGATCATTTCACAGGGAAGACTCTCCTGAATTGGCCTTTCTTATTTCACAAAAGCCTAACTAAAGTGTGTAAGAAGATCAGAGCCGAACCTTTAAGTATAAAAAATGCCCTTTGTCATTATGGCTTGATCAAACTGATAATTTTAGAGGAACTGGGACAAAGAGGAAGAACTTGGCATCAATTCCTCTTCTGGGAAGGTTTTGAGACTCAAACTCAACCAATAAATGAGCAGAAGAAAATAGGGAAAAAGCAGTCAACTCCTCATAGCAGCTTTAGGAGGAGGAGATCTCTTCCAGGACCACCAGAAGACAAGATTTCTAACATAAAGCCTAGAAGAGAAAAGAAGAAATTATATTTTGAAACCAACTCAGAGTAATCTACAGTAAAAACGACAAACGTTCTCAATTTTCCATACACAGATTCAGAAACAGAGCCAGAAAGGGAAGATGAAAGTCCAGTCATTAAAAGTCCAGAGCACTCCATGGAAATTGCACAGGACTATGAAACTTTTACTCCCATAGATGAAGGTGAAACCTCAAAAAGTAAGAAATCAAAGAAATCACAAAAGATTAAAGAGATAAAAGAGGTGATAGCACAACAGGAGGTTCTGGAAAGAGTGATCAAGGCAAGATACAAAGCCTTATCAGGAAATTTTGCAAAGACAAACATAACTTTTGAGAAGTTATCTCGTGAGAGTGTTAAAAACAAAAAGAGAAAGAAGAAAATCACCAAGGATTACAACAGCTTGTGGTGGTTAGAAAAACACCTCAAGAGGAAAATAAAAAAATTGAAGGAGAAGATTAATACACATCTAGATTTACAGGTACTGGCCCAAGTTGCTGTGAATTTGCAGGGAGATAAATCAAAATAAAACTAAGTTTTTGGTAAAATAACAGTTTTGAATATGAAGGGTTTCTTTTTGGCCAAAGACAGAGCTTTCACCAACGCAAAAGGCGAAATTATAACCAGTTAGTTGATGAAAAGCAGAGCTTTCACCAGCTAACTAGCAGATCGTAAGGAGAATTAGCTGGTGAAACTACAAAAAGAAAATTTTGGAAAGTTAAGCTGGAGCAAAGAGATTTTGGATTAATTAAAAGGGTATGGGAGCATCAAAGGATTAACCACCAAATCAAGAAACATTCAGCATCAAAGACTCATGAATATTTTGGGACCGAATGTTAAAATGGTATTAAAGTTTTGGTTATGGTTGTTGAAATATTCCAGCTGCCCAACCCAGAATTACTTCTCGGAAGAGGGAGATCATTCCAGGGTTAGACTTTAAAATCAGGCATTGAAGGTAATCCTTTCCATAGTTCTAAGAAATCTACTACAGAAAACATTGAATCATCTTCCACTAAGATTGCCAGTGAAAAAGAAACTATAACCACTGTGGAAGAATCACTTATTTCTTATCAACAGGAAAATGTCACTGCTAAAGAATTGATAGATTCAAATTTGGTTGAACAGACATCTAAGTCCTTAGAAAGAAATCATAGCTCTTCCTCTCTTGAGTCTTTTCATTCACAGTAGAAAGAAGATCATTTAAACATTTACACTAGCCTCCTTGATGTAGAACATCTTCTTCAAGAGCTGTCTACTAAAGGTGAAGAAAACTTGGCTGAACAACTTGCAAATTTTTACAGAGCCTCATATCAGACCTCTTTCCCGTTAGAGAATTTACCTTCTTTAGATTTCCCCAGTGCTGAGGAATCAAAGAAAAACTATCACCTCTCTCACCTCTAATCATTATGGTTGCACCACCTCCTTTGACTAAGATGCAACAAATCCTAGCTGCTAGGTATGTGCCACTAATATTTCCAAACCTAGTATTAGCTATGTCGATAGGAGACTATCAGAAGTATATGCCCAAATTCACAGGTGAGGGTGATGTGACTGTTGAAGAACATATTGAGGCCTTCTACAGTTATGCTGAAAACCTTAACATTGAGGAGGAAGATGCTTGGACCCGAGTCTTTGTCCAAAGTTTAGATGGCCATGCTAGGAAGTGGTTCAAAGAACTCCCTGCTTGCTCAATAGCTGGCATTGAGCAATTGGATGATACCTTTTTGAAACACTGGGGTGATAGAAGATATTTTCTATACTATATTACTAAATTTGGAAATCTAAGGAAACAAAATGGTGAGTCAGTCTCTAATTTTACTAAAAGGTTCAACCGAATGTACAGTAAAATACTAGTAGAGATAAAACCTTCAGATGCCTCTGCTAAAATCACATATTCCGATTCTTTTGACTCAGAGTTCTGTTTATTTTTGAGAGAAAGGAGGTCACCGACACTATCTCTGATGCAATATGTTTCCCTTGAAGTGGAATCAAGTATATTGGCTGCCCATAAGTTGAAAGGAAACACTGATAGAAGAAAGCCAAGAGATGAATCTTCTTCTTCATCGAATGCAAACCCAAAGTTAGATAAAATGGATAAGATGTTAGAGTCTCTAACCTCTAAGATATGTAAAATCAAAATTGAAAATAAGAAACCTGTCAAGGGAAGGGGCACTTATGATTATGCAGGTAGAAACCCAAATCAGAATACCAACAACTTCAGAAGAAATAATCAACCAATGCAGATTTTGCAGAGAGAAAGGAATCCTACTGAGGATCAGAGGATAAAGGATCCTCTTCAAAATTTCGTGATGGATGAAGATGAAGGTGATTATCAAGAAGATGGAGAGGATAATATTCACTGCGTTGGGGATGATATAGGGAAATCTTATCTGACACAACATGACTATGAAGAGGCATTAATGAGCGAGCAGATAGATGGAATTTCTGCTGATGATGGTCTTTTTCAAATGGAAGAGAAGAACATATATAATCTTATATCTAAGTCCAATACTGCCCAACATAATTCACCAACTTCTCCTAAGAAGATTGCAGCCCCTGTCAAGCAAAAGGATCAAATATCTAAAAAGCAACAAATAGACTCTTCAAAAGTAAATGCACCAGCTCCTCCCAAGAAGACTGTTGTTCCTGCTAAACAACAAATTTAGAAAAATCATACCCCTACTGACCAACAAAGTGTTCCGAAAGCTCCTCCAAATGAGGTAAAAATCTCTGATAAAACCTCCTATTCTTTTAATTTTGAGGCTGAAATACAGAAAATTAAAATCCCCATCCCATTGGTGGAATTAATGAAGAATGAAACATTCAAGAGAGATATCCTCAAAACTCTTGACCCCAAGTTCATATCCCCCTCTACTGATATTCTTAATATATATGATGACAAGCCAACTATCATTTTGGGACAAATGATAGAGGATAGAGATGAAACCTGTCCACCTTTTTATATCTCTTTCAATATTCATGACAAAACATTACATAACTATCTATTGGATTCCGGTGCTTCTCACAACTTGATGCCAAAGGCAGTTATGGATGAGCTTGGGCTAGAGATTACCAAGTCTTACCATGATCTTTTCTCTTTTGACTCTCAGAAAGTTAAATGTCTTGGAATGATTAAGGACTTGGCTATAACTTTGACCCATGCATCTATGAAAACTATGGTTATGGATATAGTAGTGGAAGACATCCCGCCTAAATTTGGATGTTTGTTATCAAGATCGTGGATGAAGAGGCTAAGTGGCACTCTTCAAATGGATCTCTCATATGCTACTATCGCTATTTTTGGAGGAGTAAACAAAAGATTATACAGGGAGTCACAATTTGCATATGTTATCAGTGATGAACAAAATTCAGCCAACCATCCTATTTATTCAGTGGATACAGGTATGGGATCTTGCATATTACAAATTGATGATTCATTACCAGATTCATTGTTGCTTAGGAAGGCCGCAGTTCAGTCTACAGAAGTATCAGAAGACAACCTTTGGACCATGTTCTTTGATGGCGCTTGTACCAAAGAATCAACAGGAGCAGGGGTGGTGTTAATTTCTCCTTCAAAGCAAACTTCTCATTTGTCCTTTAAGCTTGATTTTAAAGTGACTAACAACATTGCAGAGTATGAGGTGTTGCTCCTGGAGTTAAATGCAGCCAAAGAGACGAAGATTCAAAGATTACATGTATTCGGAGACACATATTTAATCATTCGGAAGATAAACAAGTCCTTTCAAGCAAAACATATTAGGCTGAAAGCCTTTAGGGATGAAGTTTTGGGAGAAATCCATACTTTTACAGATTTCAAGATTTCATTCATACCCAGAGCAATGAATGAATTGGATGATTCATTAGCTATGTCAGCCTGTGCTTTTATACCTCCTTTACCTCCTAAATTGAATTACGAAATCCAAGTAAAGTATAGGCCATCACTCCCTGATAATGTAAAATTCTGGAAGGTTTTCGAGGATGATGATGAACTCACCAGATTTCTTGCAGTGATAGATGAGTTCGCAGATTTTCAAATTGATTAGGAGAATGAACATGATGATGAAGCTGAGAAGCCAAAGTTCAGAAGCAAAATTGCAGCACATGAAATAGTACAATTGTCCACTAATAGGATCCCTAAAGGGTTGGTCCCTTTAGAAAAGCTTTTTGATAATAATGATGTGGCTGTCAAAATGAAAAGGAAGGAAGAGGACTCATAAGTTTTTTAGTATAATGTAGCCAATGAATAGGATCCTAAATATGTCAACTTAGCTTCTCATCTGACTGAAAAACAAAAGGCTGATTACGATGAGTTGTTAAAAGAATTTGCTAACATTTTTTCTTGGAAATATGATGACTTAAAGACATTCATCACTGAGATAATTCAACACAAGATCCCCTTAAACAAAGATACAAAACCATTTAGGTAGAAAATTATATCTTTCAGCCCTATGTTGCTGCCTACTATGGAAAAGGAGATCAAGAAGCCATTGGATGCTCGAATTATTATACCTCTCAGATACTCAGATTGGATTGCAAATCTTGTACCTGTTAGAAAGAAAAATGGAGAGATTAGACTCTATGTGGATTTCAAAAATTTGAATAAGTGTTTTAGGAAAGACAACTACCCGCTGCCCAAGATGGAACATATTTTACGTAAGGTGTTAGGATCAAAGGTGATGTCCTTTATTGATGGGTTCTCCGGATACAATCAGATTGTTGTCCATCTGGATGACAGAAGAAAGATTGCCTTTACCACTCCATGGGGTACATTTATGTACGAAAATATGCCTTTCGGATTGATGAATGCGGGAGTGACATTCCAAAGGGCAATGGACATTGCATTCGTTGGAGAGAAAGACAAATTTGAATTGATATATTTTGATGACATAAATGTTTTTTCAAGCAGTCATGAACATCATTTACAACACTTGAGGAGGACATTCCTAAAATGTCGAAGGTATGGCATTTCTCTCAATCCTAAGAAATCTAATTTTGTGATCAAAGAAGGGAAACTACTTGGACATATTGTTTCAGCTAATGGGGTGAGGATTGATCCTAAAAGAGTAGAAGCCATTAAAAAATTGTCTCTTCCTAGATCAAAAAAGGATATTCAGTCTTTCCTTGGAACTATAAACTTTATCAGGAGGTTTATAGCAAACTTTGCAAAACTTACAAAGCATATCACTTGTATGTTAAGAAAGAACTCTGAAGTAAGATGGACTGAAGAAGCTAAACGCTCCTTCAATGCTATCAAAGAAGCCATTATGACAACCCCTATTTTAATGAGTCTTGAATTTGAAGAGGATTTTTATATTTTTTCATTTGCTTCAAAAGACACAATTGCAGATGTACTATTGCAGAGAAATGTTGATGATCGGGAGCAACCAGTCGCCTTCTTCGGTAAAGTCTTGAGAGATGCTGAAGTGAAGTATGAACCATTGGAAAAACAAGCATATGCGCTCATCAAGTCATTAAAAGCCTTCATAATTTACATTCTTCAAGCCAAGGTAATAGCTTATGTGCCTTCAAGTTCAGTTAAAGATGTGCTTATACAACCCAACATAGATGGAAAAAGGAGTAAGTGGATAGCAAAGTTAATTGAATTTGATGTTGAGATTAAGCCAACAAAACTTGTGAAAGGTCAAGGCCTTGCCAAGCTTCTTGCAGAAGAAAATTGTAAGCTTCTTGAGATAAATTTGGTAAGTGTAAATGCCGAACATATTTAGTCTTCAAAAGACAAAGGAAGTGAGAAATTACAGGTTTTAGCTCACCTAGATAATTGTAAATGGTACAACCACATCTTATATTTTCTGTAGACTTTATCAGTTCCTTCGGATTTGACAAGAACACAAGGGAGGGATTTAAAGTTGAAAGCCATGAATTTATGCATTAATAACAACTTATTGTTCTGGAAAAATCTAATAGGGATACTATTGAGGTGCATAAACCAAGAAGAAGCAGCTAGAATCATGACCGAGTTTCACAATAGTGAGTGTGGAGGACATCACTATTGGAAGACTACCACGCATAAAATCCTAAGAGGTGGTTACTATTGGCCATCTTTATTTTCAGATGTGTGTGAATTTGTGAGAACATGTGACAGGTGCCAAATGTTTGCAGGCAAACAACAACTAAAATCCCTCCCTCTCAGACCTGTTGTAGTCACATGTCCTTTTCAGCAATGGGGTCTGGACTTCATAGGTGAAATTCATCTGCCTTCTAGCAATCAGCATAGGTGGATCCTTGTTGCCACTGATTATTTTACCAAATGGATTGAGGCCATTCCTACCAGAAAGGCCAATCACACTGTCATCATTATTTTTTTTCAAGAAAACATATTCTCCATATCTGGTTTCCCCAAGAGAATAGTCACTGATAACGGTGCTGCATTTAATGATAAACACTTGGTAAAATTATGTGAAGAGCTGGGAATTCAGATAGTACATTATACTGCTTACTATCCACAAGGAAATGGCTTAGCTGAGTCATCGAATAAGAGTTTAGTCAGAATCATAAAGAAGTTTCTTGAACAAAATACCAAAGCCTGGGATTCCAAGTTGAAATTTTTTTTGTGGGTTGACAGGGTTACAAATACGAAGTCAACTGGTACATCCCCCTTCAAGTTAGTATATGGTACTGAAGCCATCTTTCCTGTTCAACTTGCACTGCCAGTTGCAAAGTTTTTACAAGAAGCTGATTCTGAACCAAATGATTTAACTAGAAGGATCCACAATCTGGTAGAGTTGCAGCAAGACAGAGAGCAACTTCTGGAAAAGACAAAGTTACACCAAGAAAAGATGAAGGAAATTTTCGACAGGGAAGTTAAGGCAAATAATTTCAAAGCAGGGGAGCTGGTTCTGAAATGGGATGCAACAAGGCAAGAAAAGGGGAAACATGGAAAATTTGATGCTCTCTGGGTAGGTCCATTTGTCATAAAAGCAGTTCAACATAACAATACCTTTGTCCTCCAAAAACTTGCAGGCAAAGAAGTAGCAAGTGGCCCTTTCAATGAGCGTTTTCTAAAACCCTACTTTTCATAAGGCTTTTCTAAAAATCCCTGTTTTATTTGTACATATTCCTTTCAGTTTTGTTTTTGTTTTGTTTCTTCAATAACTCCATGCCCAATTTTACGGAGTAAATCCATTTTCAATTTTCAAGTTGTAATAAAGGCTATTGAGTCTAACTAGGTTCTTGGTGACCTCACAGGGAGGTATCCATCCTAGTTGGAGCCAAATGTTAGCTCCCAAAATGAATCACTTAATTGGTTCCATTCTGTAGGTGATAGCATGGTCATTTATAGGATTCTATTAATGATTCTTAGATTCTTCAAGTGTCAAAATATAGGTTTTAACATTGTACCCTAGAAATAAGTTGATCCTCAAAGGTTGTTTTTAAAAATTCCGTGAAAAATCTTTTCAATAGCTAACATATGTTGCAAGGTTGATGTTAGCTGGTGAAAGCATCAGGTTTCAACGGTTAAGGTGTACTCTTCCACATGCAGACAAGCTAGTGAAAGCGCTAAACGCAAGGTTCTCTTCCATGATTCCAGAAACCAAAAAGGGACACGCTCGACACACGTCACACAATCATTATGGAGCACTAGTCGCAACAAATGATGATGATGATACCGTTGTGCACGTTTTAATAGAATATTATGGTGGATCGTGCTCACGATTTCATGCTCCAAAAATGAGAGGATTGGAGATGACGAACTCACATTCATCATTGCAGACAGAGGAGAAAGTACCAGTCACCCGACGACATCAAATCAACATTTCATATTTTGAACTCGCGGTGTTCACAGGTAATATGATATGGTTCCATTTTTCAAATTGGAAACACAAAAAGCTTTCACCAGTGCCAAACCTTGGTTGAATCAAGAAAATTACAGTGTCAACTGTCTGCAAATCGACCAAGGTTTGAGTCACAGATGGCGAGGAAGAAAAGTGGGTTCCTGCTAAGGAAAGAATTAGATAACCTATCATTTTTACAGTCGCATCCAGATGTGCAGAAGCATTTCCCAGATGCAAGGTGCATGAATTATGTGGAAAGGTTATAGCATGGTTATCACCAAGAGACAACTGAAGTTTTTTCCAAGTCATATGATGGAAAGAAAGCCAGCGTGGGCTCTCTAGAGATGATAATCGACGAAGCTACCATCGCCACAACAAATGGCTTACCCAGAATAGGCCAAAGTTGGTTTAAGACAACAGTGACCAAGAATTTGAATTTCAGGGTATACCTCAAGGAAGAATTCAAAAACATAACCTGGAGGAAAAGCATGCATGTTTCTCACCTGGAAGATGAATGGTAAGACCTGTTCAAAGATATTCAACTCTATTTCACCTCAGAAGGAAGGTAGGACAAGTTAATGTTATACCATTTCAGACTTCTAGATAATTTCACAGGGAAGACTCTCCTGAATTTGCCTTTCTTCTTTCACAAAAGCCTAACTAAAGTGTGTAAGAAGATCAGAGCTGAACCTTTAAGTATAAAAAATGCCCTTTGTCATTATGGCTAGATCAAACTGATAATTTTAGAGGAACTGGGACAAAGAGGAAGAACTTGGCAACACCTCCTCTTCTCGGAAGGTTTTGAGACTGAAACTCAACCAATAAATGAGCAGAAGAAAACAGGGAAAAAGTAGTCAACTCCTCAGAGCAGCTCTAGGAGGAGGAGATCTTTTCTAGGACCACCAGAAGACAATATTTCTAACATAAATCCTAGAAGAGCAAAGAAGAAATTATATTTTGAAACCAACTCAGAGAAATCTACAGTAAAAAAGACAAACGTTCTCAATTTTCCATACACAGATTCAGAAACAAAGCCAGAAAGGGAAGATGAAAGTCTAGAGCACTCCATGGAAATTGCATAGGACTATGAAACTTTTACTCCCATAGATGAAGGTGAAACCTCAAAAAGTAAGAAATCAAAGAAATCACAAAAGATTAAAGAGCTGAAAGAGGTGATAGCACAACAGGAGGTTCTGGAAAGAGTGATCAAGGCAAGATACAAAGCCTTATCAAAAAATTTTGCAAAGACAAACACAACTTTTGAGAAGTTATCTCGTGAGAGTGTCAAAGACATAAATAGAAAGAAGAAAATCACCAAGGATTACAACAGCTTGTGGTGGTTAGTAAAACGCATCAAGAGGAAAATAAAAAAATTGAAGGAGAAGATTAATACACATCCATATTTACAGGTACTGGCCCAAGTTTCTATGAATTTGCAGGGAAATAAATCAAAAGAAAACTGAGGTTTTGGTAAAATAACAGTTTTGAATATGAAGGGTTTCTTTTTGGCCAAATATAGAGCTTTCACCAGTGCAAAAGGCGAAATTATAACCAGTTAGCTGATGAAAAGAAGAGCTTTCACCAGCTAACTAGCAGATCGTAAGGAGAATTAGCTGGTGAAACTACAGAAAGAAAATTTTGGAAAGTTAAGCTGGAGCAAAGTGATTTTGGAGTAATTAAAAGGGTATGGGAGCATCAAAGGATTAACCACCAAATCAAGAAACATTCAATATCAAAGATTCATGAAGATTTTGGGACCAAATGTTAAAATGGTCAATTAAAGTTTTGGTTATGGTTGTTGAAACATTCCAGTTGCAGAAGACATGTGTCTTTACCCTCCATGACACATCAAAGTCATAAAATTGATGAAGACTAGATGTCAACGATCAACAAAGAAGATTGTTCGAGTCCTAGGAACTAGTCTTTTGATTATCAAATTATACTTGGTTAGTTTTATTTTCTATATTTAGATATACAGATCCAAGTTTTCATGATCTAAAACTGATTGTAAAGGCTATAAATGCCTATCTTTTTAAGAACTCGGGGTTCAATCTGGGAATACATTTTTGGCTACTGTTATAGACTCTTATTGGATAATAGAATCACAGTCTCCTTTTGTCTTCAATATCATAGTTGCTCATGTATCTTGTTTTTTCTATACTTTACTTCAGTTTGTTTTATCTTCTAGAGACTGTCATCTCTTTATTAAGCTCATAAAATTGAATTGAAGGATTTCTCACTATCTTGTATTAGCCCTACACCTAGTTGTATTTGGTAATCAAGATTAGTATTCTTCATCCCCTGCTTAAAATATCTTGTCTGATTATTGTTTTCTAAAATCACTGTTTGATTTGAATGTATGATGTGTTGTCAATTTCATTAATCATTGAGTTATCCCATTGTTCCAAGCACACCTAATTATCGTATTCTTAAGTTACCAAGCATCATTAGCCTACAACCCTAAAGAGTTTCTTGGAGAGATAACACACTCAATGAAAATTAAAAAAACAAACTTGTGTTCATTCCTTGAAAATAAAAAAATCTCCAATTGTATATTCTTTCTATTTGCTTGTTAAAAAAGATCTCCATTTTTCTATTCACTAGCTCAAAATTAAAATCTCATAATTAAAAAAACCCTACCTCTTCATGCAAGGCCAGCCTTTGAGTTATATTTTCGACTTTTTTTTTCTTCAGGAAAACTTATTATACCTATCTACCTATATCAACCACTTTTTATAATGTGGTTGTGCTAGATAAATTTTAAATGAATTAAAAATGCCTATCCAAGTGATTAAACCATATAACCAATCTCTATTCGAGAGATTATTACTTTCACCATTTCATGTTTCTGAGTATCAAAATCAATAACAAAATGCAATCAAAAGATCATAAAAATAGATACCAAAAGTGTAGAGAGTCACATAAAGTAATTTCCAATACAATACACCATAAATAAAAACAAATACAACATTCCTAAAGGCACGTTTCCTAAATAAGCCTTACAAGACCATAATCAAGATTATTTTAAATGAAGTCTTCTTTGTATATAAAGACATCTCGTGATGATGCAAAAAAGTACAAGAGAATAAGAAAATGAATACCTCAAGCAAGTTGATAAATTACATCAAAGTTTCTCCATTATACCTCCAAAGGAAATAGGTCAAGATCGACTTAGAATGTTGCTTCTTTGATCAATTATACCACCAAACTCAATGTCACAAGCATAAGGAATAACCTGCAAATATCATATCACTCTTCAACTAGTTGACATGAGTTTTTTCTATTAAAGATTGATGGGATTAATGTGTGCACATATAGTAGTACAAGAGCATGAATAAGTCAAACATTCAATCTCTTACGACATGTTGAGTTGCACTGAGCTAATGGCCATAACTAGCATTTAACATATTCATAAAAAACGTTTCCAGATTGTTTCCATGAGCTCACACACAATGAAACACTAACTAGCATTTAACATATTCATAAAAAACGTTTCCAGATTGTTTCCATGAGCTCACACACAATGAAACACTAGATAGGGTTTAATCAATTGATTCCCAACCATTCCATGAGCTCACACACAATGAAACATTAGATGGAGTTTAATCAATTGATTCCCAACCACAAAGCATTGATGTGGAGTTGTCCAAAC
>JASDQU010753080.1:0-24095 GCA_032191745.1 Picea mariana | reverse complement strand
CAACAACTCATGTGTATTCGACATGTCAAAGTTGTGCGAGGTCTAGCACCAGACAAAAGACCCCAAATTTAAAATCAAGTCTTGTGTGTCCTTCTCCAGTGGATGGACACGATTTACTTCGGAGTTCAGGTTTCAAGATTTTTTGCACTTCTCCTCTTGATTTTCTCCAAAGTGTTTTTCCCGGAGTGCACAGATCTGTGTCGAGTTTCTATGCCATCATTAGCCAAGGTTTCAGATTCATATCTCTTTGACGCTCTAGACAAATCTTAGTCAATGGCTCCTGCATCCCCTCACTCCCGAGTGCGCATATTTCTATCGCGTGTTCGTCTCTAGCAGACGGTCATGATTTTCTTCACCATGTCGGGTTTTGGGAGTTTTGGCTCCTCTATTTTCGTTTCCTCTTTAACACATTCCTGCGGAGTGCATGGATCTTTTCCACATGTCCCCCCAAATATAGCGGCTCAGATCTTCTCCACACTCTAGAGCTTCGACGTTCTCTCTCCCTCCTTGTTTGCAAATTCCCAAAGTGTTTCTGCTACAGAGTTTCAGTTCTTTTTCCACATGGCATCCATATAGCGCTGAGACATGGAACTCATTTCAACCATTTTTGGACATGTATTCTTCCTATTTTCAAGTGACACATGTCACTCCTCCATCAATGACATGTCAACATAGAAACTTCAGGATGCCATGGGAGATCATGACTTCAATAGAGTTTCACTCTGAGAGTTTTCCATCCAGAGAAAGCATAGTTCTTCGAATCCCAAAGCCTCGAAGTCCCAAAATATTCAAATGATAAAAGTGGCCTAATCTAGGTTTAATTAGTGATAAGTACACTCTAATCACTTCGCAAAGTTCAACACTCTAGGAGTTATATACATTTTTCATTCAAAATCTCCCAAAATCTGAAGTGCCAAAGTGATGAGAGACTACCATGTCACTCCCAGAGAAAGTCACTTCCGGAGATACTCATGATTTGCGTTCAAAATATCCTAAGATATAAGCAATTTGTGTCATCACTAAATCACATAAGGGAGTTCTTATATGAAGGATGGATAGAACTTTAGCAAGGGTAGTTAAACATTAGAATAGGTGCCTTGATCGCGGGTCGCAACTAGATCAATGGCCATGTTTCATTGCAGGGACACTACTTGCTCGAGTGTTAAAATCCTTGAGCGGTCCCACAATTGAAACTCTGGTATAGAGAAAGTGCTATGTGGTGGGAGGTGGTGAATTGAGGGCTCAAAATCGGTGTGGATCCAAACCACCTTTGATGGCCCCACAATCATGTGATTATATAACTTCAAATACGAGAGAATTGCATGGTGGACCCTAGGCATTGAGCCTCATCCTGATCCCGAGGAAAACAGAAGTTAATGAAAAAGGAGTGGTAGTTGAAACCTTGACTCACTCTGTAAATAGAAATAATCGAGGGTTTGGTCATGGAGATAGAACTGTCAGCCTGAGGTACAACAATGGACGACTTCTCCTTGTAGGCCCATACTGAGCCAAGTTTGCATCTAACAGGAGGAAACACACATAGTCTAATAGAAGGTTGCATAGACGTAAATCTTTGAAGGGGACGACCAGATCACATCCTTGGCAGTGGTGAACTGAGCCAATTATAAATAGATTAGTTCTGTATTTTGTTAAGGTCGTCAAGTGGTTGAGGAGAGCTCCCTATTTTGTAATATTTTGATAACAGAGATATTATCTGGTTTTGTATGAGACTTGAGACTTTCGCAATAATAGAAGTCAGTTTCTTTCATCATCTTGTTTAATCTGTTTTGAAACACTCGTGCATGGAGGATCCAAATGAGGGTTGTAGTCATATTGTAATGTAGGTTTGATTACAGTATTGTTGTGACCAGTTTCAATCAGTTTCTTTGTTATCTTGTTTCTTCTTATGCATAAATGCTCATGCATGGAGGATCCAGACGATCTATTTCAGTCATAGAGTAATGGAGGTTTGATTATTATGTTACTGTGATATATTTTAGCATCTGAAACTTAAGTCCAAGAGTTCTCTTGTGCTTGATTTTTTCTTCACCAAGCTGCTTGAAAGCCAAATTCCCATGGCAGAGTTGTTCACCTTTCTCACTAAGTATTCCCTCTTATCACCTTTAACCATAAACCATTGACTAAAGTTAATGAATACCTCATTTCCCTATACATTTATTTTCAATTTTCTGTGTTAAAACATTCTTGTACTGAGTTTTTTCCATTTGAACTCCATTCATAATCCTACCTCCACAAACATTTGGATGGGTACTGGGCTTATCCTCTTGTAGTATAAGGGTGACTCACAGTGCTAACAAATATCTAATAGGATAGAAATGGGATTTAATGAGGGGTTTTAAATCCTCACACTTAGTTACTAGTGGATCGCTCTCTAGCCTAAGTATCTCTGTTTGACTTTCCCACCAAGTTAAATCATGACCCTATAACTTCAATCTATCAAATGACATATCTTTTTATTCATCTATGTGGTGAACAATAAAATAAAATTCTTGTTGTTGTAGGTAATGACTCAATTATAAGGCATTTATCTCACCTTGGCATGGATTTATGTCCACTTTTTCTTCCATATTGAATAGGGACTATGAAGGGTTAACGACACTTGAAGTTCTTTTAATGACTCCTTTATTAGGTCTTCTTGATCTCTCAATTTCCCCTCCGATATGATATTTGAGTCATAACCTCCATCATCTCCAAATGTTCCAAGCATGCTTTCGAGGGATTCCATGAGGATTTTTATATTGTGACTAATGTCGGTAATTTGTGCTTCCAACCTCTCAAATATCTCTTCTACTAGACCTTGAGGGTTGTTATGCAAAAACTCATTTTACATGGATAGGGTTTCTAAAACTTCCCTTTAAGTCGATTCCTAGTTCTTGCAACTTTCCAAAAATACCCCAATAAAACCTACTCTGATATCAATATGATATCTAAATTACCATGCATATTCCACTAGAATAGTTCTTCATAAAAAAACTGATAAATAAAATTGAAATATACACTATGAAGGTTAAAATCCTTTAGATCAAAGAATGTTTACTTAACAATTTTCTGCTTATGCATCAAACATATAAAATAGAGAAAATAGAGAACAATAAAATACAATAACATGCCATCCACAAACCAAAACAAATATTTTTTCTCGGAAACCCTTATGGTATAAAACCTAGCTAGAAGGTGAGGTTGCTCTACTCTCTTTTCTATGCTATGGAAATAATACAATTACAAAGGAGAATGAAATCTCTAAAGGAGTTACTTGAGACCTATGGCTTGTTAGGATACTACATAAAACTAACCCCCTCTGTTATGCTATTTAGTTTCCCACTCCCATTTGGTCTACTCTACTATGGAAAAAAATACCATAACATATAATGGAACCCCTTCTCCTCCTAGTGTCCCAATACTTAACATAGCACGATAGCCATATAGGGGTAGTTTTATGACTTCCTCAATCCTCAAATTTTATAGGGATTTGTACCTTACAGAATATTCTTTAATTTTCATATGTGATCCAGGTGGATATTGGTGGCCACCCACCTATTCTAATTGGATCCTCTTGACAGTTTTTAGTTCAACACGTTCTTCTATATTTCTTTGTAATTGTGGGTTCTACACTTTCATGGTTGTCTCAATCCCCACACATATTCCAAGTGGATACTTCTGGCCTCCCACCTAATACAACTGGCTTATTATGTATGTTTTCATGTCAACACCTCTTTTTGTACTTCCAGGTCCGTTTTGGGGCCCTAAACAATGTTTTTTTGGGTCACCACTATCAAAATATATACATAGTTAGTTTTTTATGATGTAATGTGTAGTTCTCGAAAACACCTTTCTAATGAGCTATTACACACCTAAAATGGAGGTCGTATGCAAAAGTTACGACCTTGGGAAGTTGGGGTACCAACTTAACCATAAGGGCCCACATAACTTTTGGCATTTCATCTCCTAGGGTTAGGTTTTCTGAATTCATGAGTAATGTTAGAAAGGCCTATGGAGCCTCATTGTAATCATTCTGCTTAGACAAATGCATGTAGCATGCATATCTCTTCTCAGAGATAGATAGCACCATTCGAGCAAGTGTTTTAGTTCTGCAGTTTTACAGTTTCAACATATTTAATTCATTCAATAGAAGATATTGTTCACTAGATATCTGTGTTGTTATTCATATCTTTGTTTTTATTGTATTCATTCTATTAATCAATTTTTTCTTCTCCTAAATATGGATCAATACATTTTTAGCCCCATATGAATGAGTAACAGGGGTTGACATGGCATCCTCTCATACCATGTTGGTCAACACAATAACTCAACTTGTAGGATGCATAACGTTTGCATACGAGCTTTGGTTGATGCAATTTTTTTACTGTTGGAAAGGTCTCGATGTGCAGAATAGTGTAACAAGGTGAAAATTGTGTTGGCAAATTTTTAACCTCAAAATGGGACCAAAACGTTTGGGAATCAAATTTCCCAAATTGGGACTTGCCACTAAAATGACCTCACAAGATGATACCTCCATTTTTTCCATTATGAAAGCATCAAGATAGATGAAAAATAATTGAATGATCCAATCAGGATAAAATGTGCTAGTTTTGTCTCCTTAGAAATTAACGTCAACTATGAACAAAGAAAATAAAATTATGAAAGGAAGCATCTAGAAATGAAGAAATATCTGTCGCTATTGTGTATTTTTAATCCATACATTTGTAATACTACTAATTTGTTTAGCTTAATCCAGTTGCTTAAAACATAGGAGTCATAACTCTCTTCAATGGATGACCAAACACTCATAATTGTAGTTAATAGCATGGAAATAAAATTAAAAAGTCTCTATCATATTTTACCAAAAAACAAGATTATTGTTTTAGAAAATATTATTTTTCAATAACCGACATTTTCTCTTGCTATTGATAACCTTATTGCATTATCAGTTTTGGTAAAAAAATGGTTGCATTGAAATTAAAATCTATGAAAATATGAGTATAGTTGGGAGTTAACATGAGGCTAGAAAGGGGAAGATAATGGGGCTCTACGAAAACCCTAAGTCAGAATCTACAAAATCTCCATTTTTTGGGCTTATTGTTAACATTATTTTCTAAGGAGCTAATGATTAGTAAAAAAATATCGGGTAATACCTAGTGTATAAAATTGTTTTCATGGATCCATACAAGGAACTAGTTGACTATTCCCGAGACTTGATATAAGGGAAGGAGATATGGGAGGAAACAACTTTCATATAGATGGTCCCTCGAGTTGGTTCATTCCTCGATATGCCTAGGATCAAAAGTCAAGTGGAGATGGGAGGATGCTTCTCCATTGGATATACTTATGAGCCTCATCCATACATGAAGTATGGGGGATTTCTCCCTTTTGTGCAATCTATAGGCTTATTTTCAAATATTGGATTGGAACCAGGCACTTTAGCTTTGATATCACCATCTCTTGATACCCTGTGGAGTCATTTTGGAGAGTTCCATTGGACTATTGCTCCTCTGTTGATAGATTATTCAACTAAATAAGAACTAGGTCTACTAGATATAAGGTTTCTTGGCACATTGACATCCAACGATGATCCAGGTGGATATTAGTGGCCACCCACCTCTTCCAACTAGATCAAAACAATTTTCTGATAGTTTTGGCAATTTACTATTTTTAGCAGTTTTAACTTTTGCAGCCATTTTGAGGGCCTAAATGAAGGTTTCTCGAGATAGAGATCCCCAATGATATCAAAATACATGACTAAGCCCCTAAAATGAATATCCTCAACGATACCTTTCCAATGGGCTGTCATATGCCTAAAACAAAGATTGTATGCAAAAGTTACGACCCCGGTGTTATCACTGCAATAAACTCCTTAGGGTTGTAGGCTAAGAATGCTTGGTAACTTAATAAATTTAATAATCAAAGTATGTGTGGAACAATGGGATAACTAAGAAGGATAAGAAAAGGACAACTTGTTATGCATCTAAATAAACTAGTGCTTTGAGAGACCAGATATCAGTTATAGTAGATAAAAAGGTGTGAAGAGTACCATTCAAGATAACCAAGAACAAGAGATGTAGGGTCATACAAGATAATAAAGAAACATCTAATTCATATTCATGAGCTATACCAGAAGATAACAGTTCTGGATAACTAAGCTGAACAGAATTAAATAACAGAGTAGTAGAGTATATGAAAACATTGATATATAATAACCAAAGAAGACTGTGATTCATATGGCATAACAGAGTCAAAGTACATATCCAAAAAGTCTCCAGGATTGAACCCCTCATCTATCTTAATTATGTATCTTTATAGCTTTACACCACAGTTATCAGATCCTAAAACCATGGATCTGATTTTCTAAAAATAGAAAGCAAACTGTATTTACAAGAAACTAGGAGTAGATCCTCAAAATGAGGTCAACCCCTATCTGGTAATCCTCAAAATGTGGTTGAAAAGTTGATGATGTGTAGCCTAGCCTTCCAATGCTCTTTGGTTTGATCTCCTAAAGATAAAATTCAAGTTGGATGATGTGTCTTCAAACCCCTGATATTCTACCTTTGAAAAAGATGTCAAATGTAGTTGAAAAACCTCTTTTTGACCTTATCCCTCAAAACTAGCCTTTAGATTTGACTTTGATAATTCATTACCTGCTTATTCAAAGAGCTTTCATTCCATTCCAACTCAAAAATTTCCAATCTGAGCAAAATTTCGATGAATCTAGTCATACAGGCTTTCGATGGTTAACTGTATGAAATTTTAAGCTTCGTATCCACCGAAAGCACTGCGTTTCGGTGGTTAATGATCACACTCAGGCTCGCCTAAACCACCGAAAAGTAGAATTTTTTCAAAAATCAAAAATTCAAAATTTTCGATTACCTACATGGTTGCATATGGTTTCAAGGCTTCTTGGATGAAGTTCCCTTCTCCCTAACAGGGCTTGTGACTTCCTCTTGATGAATACCAACCTGTATTTCTTCTTCTATGGAGGTGGTAACATGGGCTAGGGTTTCCAACCCCAATGGCCTAGTTACTGGAGTTGTTTGTTCCTTTATCTGTTGTCTGAGTAATCTGAGTTTTCTATATAATGTGGCATTTTCCTTCATCAGTAACTTGTTCCTTTCAAGTGCCTTATCATACCTTTTCTTTACTTCCTAACTCATGTCATAGAGTTCAACATTCTTGTGTAGGGAGCATTCTTCAACTTAACTTGATTTTCAGAATGTTTCAAATTATAGAACTCCTTCAGCAACTGATTTACCTTATTAGATTTAGGCACAACAGGATCAGTAGCAGGTTGTTCTATCTCAAAAGGATCCTGCTCCTCAGGAGGTATAGGAGTAGGTAAATCAGAGTATTCCTCAATAGCTATAGGAATTTTTTTCTTAGTAGGTTCATTTCTCTATTTTGTTTCATGCTTAGAGTCTGAATAAGGTAGGTTAAGGAGATTACCTTCCATGGGCACATCCTCTTCCTTATCAAAATTCAATTTCCTCTTGGAACTTTTCCTCTTGGATGAGGAAGGCTTAGCTTATTGTGGCAAGGGTGAAATAGCCCTTCGTTTCCTTTGACTACTCTTAGGGGTAATAGCCTTTCTAGTATTGGTTTTCTTGCCTTGTTCTTCTTGTGGTTTCTCAGTCTAGAACTCATTCCAGAAAAGGGAAAAACCCCAATCAACCTCTTTTTTTTTCAGAGACTCCTTGATAAGAAGAGTAATGAGTCCTTGATGGGACAATCTACTTGCGACCTTAGTGGGCTTAACTTTTACCTACCTGGCCATTTTGGTGATAGTCTTGTGGAAGTAGAAAGGTAGATTAATTGGATCTCTGCCTGTAAAATGGTTTAAAATCTTAAACTGATAGAACACTACTCTATTGTACCGCCCTTCACATGTACTGTAGACAAAGATTTATTTCAACTGTTATTTCCACTTTGGTTCCAAGAAAGACATTGGAATGTCCCTTTTCCAGATAAGATCTTTGTGAATAGGCAACAGATATGACCTAAACTCAATATTTGAAGGAACAGTTTATTTAAACCAACAATCCCCTGACCTGGGTAGACCTGTTTACTCAGCAATGGCAGCTTCATCAATGATAAACTCCTCCTTTCCTATTTTAGTAGACCTCCCATAATAATAAATGGAAAAAGACTCGGCCACTTGTTGATGAAAATTGGTTAATTTTTCACAATATGAAAACACCCCAGTCTGTTTGAAGAATTATACCACCTCCGGGTGACCTTCTAGGTACCAAACCCCATCAAGTTTAACCCTTAGGGATGGTCCTGATTTTGACATTATGACAAGGCTGATGTGTCCCTAAATTTAAGAGATGTGCATGCAAACAGGAACAAGGCTTCAATCACTCATGCAATCAAAGGGTATGAGTCGATGCTCAAAGAATCTTTTAACCGGGTTTGACACCTTGATGTTGAATTAGTTATTGAACTGGATCTTTGAAAATCAGCTGGCCTCTTTAAATGAGATCTGTAGCTTTGAGAGCGTGCCCGAATAAGGAAATCACGAGACTATTTGAACTAATGAACAACACCCAGACTCAATGCACAATTCAATGACAATTAAACAGTGTTTAAGCTCAACAATGATGTCATAGAATTTTGTGGCTAGTAGTCCTGAAAATCTGTATGCAATCTCATTTCTGTTATGATAAACGCCTTCATGAGATTCTGTGCCACACCAAAAATTGATGACAACTGACAGTTGAATGCTTGGAGGAAGTTTCGACATCTATTCATTTACAATTCTGCAATAATGACATGAAAAGTCACCATTTGGCATGACTTTCAACGGTTAGGAATCATAATCATGCTTGCTTGACATCTGGCTCATGCGAAAGCACGAGGTTTTTTATTTGGGCGTGAAAACACTTTTGGTGGTTAAGGACCCCTTTTATTTTTCCTCTTAACCACCCAAAATCTCGACTTTTGGTGGTTAACGAGTTGTTTCATAGACCCTCTTAACCACCGAAACTTGAGATTTTAGATTTTAAAAGCCAAGACCAAAAATGATGGTTTTTCCAAGTTTATATTTGAAAAATAGACCCTCTAATGCACCTAAAAAAATTAGAAATAAATTTTTTGACATGTTCCTATCACCTAAAAATCAAAAACTTGACAGTGTTATTTTAGGAGATAACATATGGCTCCTACTCGGGGATGGAATCCTCCCAGTGAGGTTTCAAGAACAAGTAGTTCCAGTCGCTTTATCTGTTGGGCTATGGAGTCATTTGGCCTCTGCAACTATTCCTCTGCAAGCCTTCCTATAGCTTGTCTGTAGCCCACTTGTAGTTTTCATGTTTATTGAAGAAAACTAAAAGCAATCTACATGCTCCTATGAAGAGCTTATTCTTCAGCCTACTCCTACACTAACCAACCATACTGCCTCTTATCAGGTGAATTCATGTTTCCAATGAATCCATGTAAGGAGCTGATTTACAAACATCATGCTAGATCTTGACCCGAACAACAATGAAAGGCATAGCCAACAACAAAGAGGTTTGAGCAGACGATGAAGCCAATTTTCAAGTGATAAAGGCACTTTAACACATATACTATTCATAGATTCCAAATAGTTGGCAAAAGGATCATTAAAGTCACAATGAAATACCTCTTTGAGTTGTTGATCCAACTGACTGTAATGTTGCTCTTCTTTTCCTTCACAAAACGCAATGCTGAATGTAGACTGCTTAATCTCTGTTGGAGGAAAATACAAACTCAATTTCTGATCAGAACCTTTCTTCTCCTCTTCACCATCACTCTTTTTGTATCTGCTGCAAACTTTCAGTTCCTACAAATCTTGAAATTGTAGGCTACCCTCATGATCTTCTGCAAATCTGAAAATGTCACTTGTTGATTTGTCAACTTCACCTGATGATATAAACATTTGCTCTTTAACATCAATATACTCAAAGGAGATATGTTGATCTTCTACAACAACAAACACATCTGATATGATGCCAAATGTGTCTATGTTATAATTATCATTCAACACCTCTGAATTTTCATGACAACCATCTTTAATGGATTTGTTCAATACAATGTCAAAAGCATCATCATGGTTATCAAAATGTGGACCAACAATCTCCTAATCATAATGAAGAGTATCCTCTACTGCAACAAAGTCTTCACGAATGTTGGGATATTTATACAGTAAATTGAACTCATGACGGCATTTAGGGAATAGAAGATAAGCTGAAAATATGCCTTTACAAAACACATGGAAGGCAACATGAAATTAGCCAAAAAGCTAATACTAGCAATAAGCAAAGATCGATACCAATCACGAGCAATCCCTTCTAATGAAAAATAGAATAATTGAATATGAACATCCTCATGCACTACTTGCAAATGATGCATGTAATCATGAAAGTCCAACAAATGTTCAGCTAACACTTCCCACACTTCAACTCAAAATCAAGGAAGGTTGTTCTCCCATTCTATCTTAATTCTGTAGCTTTATAGCTTTACATCACAGTTATCAGATCCTAAAACCATGGATCTAATTTTCTAAAAACAGAAAGCAAAATGTATTTACAAGAAACTAGGAGTAGATCGTCAAAATGAGGTCAATCCCTATCTGATAATCCTCAAAGTGTGGTTGAAAATTTGATGATGTGTAGCGTAGCCTTCCAAGTCTCTTTGGTTTGATCTCCTAAAGATGAAATTCGAGTTGGATGATGTGTCTTCAAACCCCTGATATTCTGCCTTTGAAAAAGATGCAAATGTAGTTGAAAAATTTCTTTTTGACGTTTCCTCAAAATTAGCCTTTAGATTTGACTTTGATAATTCATTACCTGCTTATTCAAAGAGATTTCATTCCATTCCAACTCAAAAATTTCCAATCTGAGCAAAATTTCGATGAATCTGGTCATACAGGATTTCGGTGGTTAACTGTATGAAATTTTAAGCTTCTTATCCCCTAAAAGCACTGCGTTTCGGTGGTTAATGAGCACGCTCAGGCTCGCCTAAACCATCGAAAAGAAGAAGTTTTTAAAAAATAAAAAAATTCAAAATTTTCGACTACCTATATGGTTCCATATGGTTTCAAGGCTTCTTAGATGAAGTTCCCTTCTCCCTGATAGGGCTTGTGACTTCCTCTTGATGAATACCAGCCTGTATTTCTTCTTCTATGGAGGTGGCAAATTGGGCTAGGGTTTCCAACCCCAATGGCCTAGTTTCTGGAGTTGTTTGTTCCTTTATCTGTTGTTTGAGCAATATGAGTTTTCTATATAATGTGGCATTTTCCTTCATCAATAACTTGTTCCTTTCAAGTATCTTATCATGCCTTTTCTTTACTTCCTGACTCATGTCATAGAGTTCAACATTCCTGTATAGGATTTGAGCATTCTTCAACTTAACTTGATTTTCTGAATGTTTCAAGTTATATAACTCCTTCAACAATTGATTTACCTTATTGGATTTAGGCACAACAGGTTCAGTAGCAGGTTGTTCTATCTTGGGAGGATCCTGCTCCTCAGGAGGTATAGGAGTAGGTAAATCAAGGTATTCCTCAGTAGCTGTAGGAATTTGTTGCTCAGTAGGTTCATTTCTCTGTTATGTTTCATGCTTAGAGTCTGAATAAGGCAGGTTAATGGGATTACCTTCCATGGGCACATCCTCTGCCTTATCAAAATTTAATTTCCTCTTGGACGAGGAAGGCTTAGCTTGCTGTGGCAAGGGTGAAATAGCCCTTCATTTCCTTTGACTACTCTTAGGGGTAATAGCCTTTCTAGTACTGGTTTTCTTGCCTTGTTCTTCTTGTGGTTTCTTATTCTGGAACTCATTCCAGAAAAGGAAAAAACCCCAATCAACCTATTTTTTTTTCAGAGACTCCTTGATAAGAAGAGTAATGAGTCCTTGATTGGACAATCTACTTGCCACCTTAGTGGGCTTAAATTTTACCTGCCTGGCCATTTTGGTGAGTCTTGTGGAAGTACAAAGGTAGATTAATTGGATCTCTGCTTGTAAAATGGTTTAAAAGATTAAAGTGATAGAACATCACTCTATTGTACCACCCTTCACATATAATGTAGACAAATATTTCTTTCAACAGTGATTGCCACTTTGGTTCCAAGAAAGACATTGGAATGTCCCTTTTCCAGATAAGATCTTTGTGAATATGCAATAGAGATGACCTAAAGTCAATATTTGAAGGAACAATTGATTTAAACCAACAATCCCCTGACCTGGGTAGACCTGTATACTCAACAATGGCAACTTCATCAATGATAAACTCCTCCTTTCCTATTTTAGTAGACCTCCCATCATAAGAAATGGCAAAATACGCAGCCACTTGTTGATGAAAATTGGTTAATTTTTCACAATATGAAAATACGCCATCCTGTTTGAAGAATTCTGCCACCTCCGGGTGAGCTTCTAGGTACCAAACCCCATCAAGTTCAGCCATTAGGGCTGGTCCAGATTTTGACATTATCACAAGGCTGACGTGTCCCTCAATTTAAGAGATGTGCATGCATACAAGAACATGACTTCAATCACTCATGCAATCAAAGGGTATGAGTCGATGGTCAAAGAATCTTTTAACTGGGTTTGACACCTGGATGTTGAATTAGTTCTTGAACTGGATCTTCGACCATCAGCTAGCCTCTTTAAATGGGATCTGGAGCTTTAAGAGCACACCCGAATAAGGAAATCACGGGACTATTTGAACTGATGAACAACACCCGGACTCAATGCACAATTCAATGACAATTAAATAGTGTTTAAGCTCAGCAATGATGTCATAGAATTTCGTGGATGGCAGTCTTGATAATCTGTATGCAATCTCATTTCTGTTATGATAAACTCCTTCATGAGATTGTGTGCCACACCAAAAATTGATGACAACTGACAGTTGAATGCTTGGAGGATGTTTCGGCATCTATTCATTTACAATTCTGCAATAATGACATGAAAACTCACTATTTGACATGACTTTCGACGGTTAGGAATCATAATCACGCTCGCTTGACATCTGGCTCATGTGAAAGCACGAGATTTTTTATTTTGGCATGAAAACACTTTCAGTGGTTAAGGACCCCTTTTATTTCACCTCTTAACCACCGAAAATCTCAACTTTCGGTGGTTAACGAGTCGTTTCATAGACCCTCTTAACCACCGAAACCTGAGATTTTAGATTTTGAAAGCCAAGAACAAAAATGATGATTTTTCAAAGTTTATATTTGAAAAATAGACCCTCTAATGCACCTAAAAAATTTAGAAATAAATTTTTTGACATGTTCCTATCACCTAAAAATCAAAAACTTGATAGTGTTGTTTTAGGAAATAACACCCAGGAAGTTGATGTCCTAACTTACCCAAATGGGGCCCACATGAATTTTGGCACATCATCTCCTAGGGTTAGGTTTTTGGATGTCTAGGGTTTTTGTCATTCTTTTTGATTGTTAAAATTCCTTCATAGCCTCATTGTAATCATCTTCGTGCGAATGAGCACAACCACCACATCTCTTCTCAGAGATAAGAGGCCACCAATCCAACAAGCTTGTTTCCGCTGAATTTTACAGTTTCAACTTATTTCTTTATTGAATAGAAAACCAGTTTACTGTATCTATGTTATTTTGTGTTAAGAATCTGTTAATAATCTGTAGTCATTTCATTCTTCTCATAAAATATGGATCAATGGTATCATAGGGGTCTACTCCTTGTCATCTTAATGCATTTCCCCAATGAGGTTGGAGTACAAAAACTTGGGTCTCGAGCTTGTTTATCTTGAGGAAAAAAGCTCTCGCACACCCAAGAAACCTCTCATGGAAGGAGAAAAGAAAGATGGAGGGACATGAGATCCTTTCAAACTATTTATTGAGGAATCCCTCACACAACAAAGGAATGAGATGATGGATAGTTTCGCACAAATCCTTTGGCGGCTACCAACAAGTGATGTATCTTCTTCGAGCGGAGGCACCACCCCCTTCAAGGTAAAAATAAAATTTGATATTCCTATATTTGAAGGTCAGATAGACACAAATGTTGTAGACAAGTGTTTGAATCTACTAGAAGGGTATTTTTTTGTCCATAACTTTTCAAATAGAGAAAAGATTACTTTTTCTCTCCTCAAAGTTGTTCCCCATGTCAAAGATTGGTGGGAAACTTTCTGTGAGAAAAAGGAAATAGAGGAACCCTCATTATTTACAGTCATGACTACCTTGGATTCCTTCAAGGATGTTATTAAGGAAAAATACTACCCTGTCAGAATTTATGACAACTTGTATACCAAATGGACCACACTGCGGCAAGAAAGAGACCAAGCAGTGCCAGATTTCAAGAATATCTTTCATACCTTGTGCACCAATCTGGGTATCAAAGATTCAGAGAGATATCTAGTGCTCAAGTATTGTGGCGCTATGGATAGAAACATCCATACTAAAATGAAATTTTTGGACATCTAATCCTGCGTGGCTATCGATATGCCATTAAAATCAAGTAAAAGCTCAAACAAAGGTCGCGACAATTTGTGCCTGGGAACCCCTCAAAAAAATCCAGGAAAGGGCAGCCCCAAACCATAGAACAAAGGACAAAGAAAAGATGGATAGTATCAGGACAACCAGTCCATGCCGCAAGCAAAGGAGGACACCGAAAATACAAACAAGGATACCCAGAAGTGGTGTGACTTCTATAAGAGCCCTTGGCATAACACTATTGATTGTCGCTCAAAGCAGTCGATGGTGGCCAAAGTGAAATCTTATGAATCAGATGCAGGTTCAGACTCTAAGATAGAACTATAAAGGGGAATATGGATCATTGACGTGAAACCTAGTGCCACTGTTGCTACCACCAAGCTCCATCCTATTGAACCATATGAACCAGAAGAAGGAGAACGCTTCTTCAATTCACAGATGTGGGTAAAAGGCACCTCGCTGCACTTCATCGTCAATAGTGGTAGCAAGAAGAACCTTATCTCAGTAGAGGTCATCAAGAGGTTGTCCCTGCCGACAACACTGCACCCACAACCCTACACCATTGGATGGCTCTACCAAGGAAGCGATCTTCGTGTCAGCCAATAGTCCCGACTGTCGTACGGCATCAAGCCCTTCAAAGATGAGGTATTGTGTGATGTTTCTCCTCTCGAAGTTTGTGATGTTATTTTGGGCCAACCTTATTTATGGAAACTCCATGTTATATATGAGTCTAGGCCTCGTAGTTTTATTATTAGTTTTAACAGGAAATTGTACAGGATACCCGAGGTAGTCCCACCTAGTGATATTTTTTTAATCTCTGCTAAGAAATCTAGGAAGGTCATATCTCAAACATGGAAGTTTGTCTTCTTCGTGATTCACTCTCAGAATAAGAAAAATATCACAACCACATATGGGGTCTCTACGACCGACCTCTGCACACAGTAAAAGCAAGTAGGTAAGGTCATGGAAGAATACTCAGATATATTCTTCTCACCTATCGGGGTAGCTCTGCATTGCCAGGTCAAGCAGCCCATCGATCTAACCTCCCATGCACTGCCTCCCAATGGGCCAGTCTATTTCCTCTCTCTGTTAGACAATGAGGAGATCAAGCGACAGATCCAAGAACTAATCTATGAGGGGCATATTCATCCCAAATCATCATCTTGTGGGAGCCCAATCATGCTGGTATAGAAGAAATATGGAAACTAGTGAGTCTATGTTGATTATCGGTCTCTGAATAAAATCATAGTCAGAAACCAGTACCCGATTCCATGAATCGATGACCTCGTTGATAAACTCACAGGGGCCAAATACTTCAGTAAGATTGATTTGGAGTCTGGCTACCACTAGGTCTCGATAGAACTGACAAATGTATGGAAAAATGCCTTCAAGTCAAAGGAAGGCCTTTTTGAATGGTTGGTTATGCCCTTTGGTTTGACAAATTCTCCAGCTACTTTCATGAGGATGATGGATGATATCCTATGACCATTCACCAATACTTTTGTAGTGGTGTATCTAGATGACATTATCATTTACAACAAGACTTGGGCCGAACACTTGCAGCATATTCAGTAGGTTTTGCACACCCTGTAGCAGCACAAGCTATATGACAACTTGGAAAAATTATCCTTTGGCATGGATAGGGTCCATTACCTGGGCTACATAATTGATCATCATGGAATACATGTGGATCCAGCCAAGATCCAAGTCATCCATGACTGGCTAGACCTAACCACACTCCTTGAGATTCGAAGCTTCTTAGGCCTTGCCAATTTCTACCACAGATTCGTGTTGGGATTCTCCCATATTTCATGGGCCCTTAGCCAAATAACCAGGGGTGGTAGTAAGGAAAAATTTGCATGGAGTCGGTCCCAACAACAAGTGTTTGATGATTTGAAGCAGCGCTTGTGCTCAACCCCATTACTTCCACTACCAGACCTGCAACATCCCTTTGAGCTGGAGATAGATGCTTCAGACTATTCAGTGGGTGTCATTCTCACTCAGCATGGCCACACTGTGGCCTATCATAGTGAGACACTATTAGATGTTGTCCATAAGTACCCTACTTATGAAAAATAAATGTACTCCATTGTGCAAGCTTGCCTCTAGTGGAGACATTACATTATTGGGAAGGAGACATTCATCCACTCTGATCATAAGACACTGTAGTTCATGCAGACACAAGGAAACATACAGAATGATGACCATCAAAAGTGGTCCACATATTTGCAACAATTCCACCTCGCCATCAAGTATAAAACAGAAAGCGCCAATCACATCGTTGATTGCATCAGCATACCTCTAGTTGTGACACTCACCACAGTGCTAGACACCTGTGGCCATGAGAATTATGGATGGTTCCAAATCTATGAGACAAACCCAAACTTCACCCCGACCTACCAAATATTGGGTGCAAACGCAGTTGTCGATAATTTCCATCCTCATGATGTGTTGTTGTGTCGTCTGGGCCATATTTTGTTCAATCAACCAAGTGAGAAATGTTGATATAGGAATCCCACTATAGTCGGGTGGTAGGACACTTCGATGTCAAAAAGACAATGGAGATTCTATAGAAACATTTCTATTGGCCGAAAATTCAATAGGAGGTCAGCAAGTATATCAGGTTTTTCACTGCCTACACTATTTCCAAACCAAACACTAAGAAATAGGGCCTGTACACCCCTCTTCCTTCTCCTGACAGGCCATGGGAATCCATCTCAATGGACTACATGTTGAGCCTCCCATCCACCAAGCAGGGAAATGACTATCTTTTTGTGGTTGTTGATCACTTTTCTAAGATGGCGATTCTTGTTGCCTATAAGAAGAACATCACATCAGACACCACTGCCAAGCTCTTTTTTTAATGAGTCTGGGTACATTTTGGAATCTCACAAACCATTGTTTCAGATCAGGACAGTCTATTTCTCAGCACATTCTGTTTGAGCCTCTGGTCACTGCTGGACACCAAGTTCACCAAATCCATGGCCTTCCACCCCCAGATAGATGGCCAAACCAAGGTTTTCAATCAAATGATCATGCATATCCTTCACATGTATAATTCAAAGCACCCTCACAAATGGGATGAGAGTCTTCCCTATGTCCAACACAGCTACAACTGAACCCTGCATAGCTCAATTGGCCACAACCCTTTTTAGGTGGGGTTGGGATTCCAACCATTGGGTCCCATAGATGTTGCACTTCCCCTTTAGGTCACCTCGACCAACTCAAATCCTACTCCAAATGAAGCTAACAAATCCACCTATTTCATTGAGAGGATCCAACACATACACCAATAGGTTCAGGATATCCTATAGAAATCCAATGACATGTACAAGAAGCGCCATGATCAACATCGAGTGCCACATAAGTTTCAGGTGGGCGACAATTTTTTCTTGCACTTGTAGAAAGAACACCTTACAGGACCTCATAAGAATCCTTGCCCACTCCGTTATGGGCCATAAACCATCACCAAGGTAGTGGTAGATAATTCTTTTGAGCTCAACATTCCTCCTTTCCTTGGCCTGCACCCAATGTTCAACGTGGATCTCCTTCGCCCTTATTTCGCACCATTATTGGACACCTCAGACGTAGCAGAGAAGATGAAACAAATAGATCTCAACCTTGACTACATATAATAGGAATCCAAAAATCATATTGTGGACACACATATCAAGGACACTCGACAACAAAGGATCCAACTTTATCGAGTCGTCAAAGCAAGGCAGTTCCTGTACCTAGGCAAGTGGCTCACCTAGGGCCAAATTCAGCAGAAATTTCCTCATCTGATGGGGGAAATAAATGCAATGGAGACCATTTCCTCATAATGAGGGAGGATTGATCCAGGTGGATATTGGTGGCCACCCACCTTTTCCAATTGGCTCAAAACAGTTTTCTGATAATTTTGGCAATTTACTATTTTTAGCAGTTTTAACTTCCGGGGACATTTTGAGGGCCTAAATGAAGGTTTTTCGTGATCAATATTCTCAATGATAAACAAATGCATGATTGAGACCCCAAAATGAATATCCACAATGATACCTTTGCAATGAGCTATCATACTCCTAAAACGAAGATCGTATGCAAAAGCTACGACCCCGTGAAGTTGATGTACTAACTTACCCAAACAGGGCCCACATGACTTTTGGCACTTCATCTCCTAGGGTTAGGTTTTTGGATGTCTAGGGTTTTGGGCATTATTGTTTATTGTAAAAAAAATTTCAGAGCCTCATTTTAATCATATTCTTTTGAATGAGTGCAATCGTCACATCTCTTCTCAGAGATAAGTCGCCACCATTCCAGCAAGCTTGTTTCCGCTGCATTTTACAGTTTCAGCTTATTTCATTATTGAATAGAAAACCAATTTTATTGTATCTATATTATTTTGTGCTAAGAACATGTTAATAATCTATAGTCATTTAGTTCTTCTCATAAAATCTAAATCAAACAATCCTCACATTGGCGAAAATATTTGGGATACTAGTCCTAGTAGGAGTCGTTTACTTCAGAGGATTATTTCCTCTTCTCGCTTGATCCAACCTCATGTTCTAGTTACACTCGATGAAGGTATCTCTTTGGTTTCCACAATTTTCATGGACTCTGTTCGGTACATTCAATCCATTCTAACATGGATGGAGAAAGTGCAGGTTTAGAGGAAAACCCTATTGTTAGGGTGGAAGGGGAGCTCCCTATAGTAGAAGGACAAATCATTGGTTTGTAGAAACATAATATCCCATGGAATAGATAGAACAAGTGCATCAAATCAATATGGAAGCCAATTAATTTAGTGGAATGGATAGAAATTAAGATACCTTCAATTGTGTAAATGACCAACACAATCATGGTGGGGAGAGAATGGAGGCAACGATTTGAAATAAAAACTCTAAAGGAATGGGTTGATAACTATTGGTCCAACCCTAGGACACCTACCCTCAGTTCAGTTGTTGGCCCAAGGATGGTTTATTTTTAAATTTGGTAAAGTTGAGGAGTATTAGGGGGATTTAAAAATATCATGGAGTATGGAATCCATCCCAATCTTGCTAAAAAATGGATGCCTCTATTTGATGAAAGTAAGGAAAGAATGGATGTAGTCCTTGTATGGGTGCATATCCCTGGTATTCCTACAGAGGTTTAGACCAAAGAAATATTCAAGGCCCTAGGGAAGGCTATGGGATCCTTCCTTGATGCAGACATGGCCTTCCAAATAATGGGAGATCTAACAATATTTTAAATTCTAGACTCGTTAGATGTCATAGAAGGATTGGTAGAGGAATTGGAACTAGTGTTGAAGAACAAATCATATATGTATAAATTGGATTACGAGGGAATTTATTTTCGATTCTAGAGATGCCGTCAATATGGCCATGTGGCTAGCCAATGCCAATTTTCCTTCAAGGGTCATTCCAAAGGATCACGCTTACAATAAAAAATGAAGAGATCTGACTCTTCAGTGGGTTAGAATATTTATTTCCCATATAAGTTCAGAGATGGTCGGTGACATAAATCAATCAACTAAGGGCTCGACATAGGAGAATTAGTAGAGAGGAAGGATCTCAATATTTCAATATAAGAACATCAGGATATGGATAGAGATTCCTTGATTTTGCATCCACAAAGCGCATCCGCCATGGTTCCATGGCCAGGAAATACACAATATAAAGTCATTTGTACTTATCCTCCCCATTCCATTAATGTTTTGATAAAATATTTGTCTCTTCCAGGAAAGGATTCGATGAGTTCTTTAAAAAAAATTCTTTCACCTATGGGGGACCGTATTCATATTCCTTTCCTATATTGGAACCATACATATCCTAATGCTCTCTTTTTCAAGAAAAAACCCTACACTTCATTGCGAGGTTTATATAAGATCCTAAGTCCTCTAGGGATTCATAAGAATATGTAGTTGTATATCACCTTAGAAGTAGAGTTATCCTTGTTTTGTCTGATATGAGAAAAAGAGAAAATGGTTTGGGAAAGATACCAATGCCTATCATAGGGGGTATTGTTCCGAGATTCAAATCCCATCTCTCAAAATCCCAAAATTGGGATCTTGTGCATATGGAAGATAGAAAACAACTATCCATTATTGGGGTACTTAGAGCATCAAAAACCTTGGTAGGGGTATCTCCATTAAGATTATCTCCTACAAATTTAGGGGTCTATCGAGCCCTTCCAAACAATCAGTGCCGAAGAGGTTGATGGAATCTAGTCATGTTGACATTATTCTTCTACAAGAAACCCTAGGGGAAGGAAAATTTATTGTTTCATTATTAGAGTCTCACTTCATACATTGAATCTTCATAGGTATGGTTTCCATAGGTCGTTTTGTGAGACTGGAAATAGGGTGGAACACTAGATCTATCAAACTGCAAAATTCTTGGGGGTTTCAGTTTGGTTAAGGGTGGAAGTTTGCTTGGTATACATAGGAATGAAATTCTTCATAATAAACTTGTATGGACCATATCTTGATCAAGTTCCCTTCTACGACTCTCTTCTTCAAAAATATTTCATTGTTAGTCAAGTCCATATTTTAGGAGGAGACCTGTTGGCATAGGGAAAAACCTAGGGTTCAACTCAAACAACACACCAACAAACCCTAACTACTGGCCCTTTCTTCAACACCTGTGAAGCAGATGAAGTCTCACCCGAGGTATCAATAGGGGGTTGTAGGACACAGGTGTCTACAACTAGAGGAAATGAAAAGTAATTCCAGAACAACAAAACAATGTAACCTAGAGAGTCTTTAACAATCTTATAATTGGCTTCATGAAGTTATCTTATATCTTCTAAAGTTCTATCTTTAATATGGAAACAACAATGCAATAACAATATAAAAAATAGAAAATAACAAAACATCAACCACAAAGAACAACAAGATTTACGTGGTTCACCCTCTCCCTAGGGATACATCCATAGAACTGTGTTTCTTGATATATTATATGAAAACATACAGTTTTATATGTGCACTTAGCCGCAAATCTCTCTCTTTCTTCCTCTCTATCTCCCCCTCCCCGTGCTCCTAGTTGTAGGGTTGATCTTCACACCCAACTGAAGATCCATAATACATAATGCTCTTACAAACACTTCTCTCTCTCAATATTGATAACAATGATGACAACAACAAAAAATGACCAACAATGATCCACAACCAACAACAACTATGTCGACTCTTCTAGAAATTTATTTATACATTTCATGACTCTTGGAAAACCTTAGACCGAAGCCCATGTGTCAAAACCCTAGGTATAAAACCCTAGATACCAAAACCCTAGATCCACATAGCCTGCATTTTAAGGGCTTCACCAGCCTCTTCTTCCTTCTTTTCCATGAGGTACTCCAAATAAACCATTAGTATCTTCTTCCACTTGCTGAGTTGTCCATGATCTATCTTCTTTGATTCTTTCTCTTCCTTTATCTTCTCTTTCAACGACTTTCCTTTCCTTTACTTCCCTCCTTCTCTTTTTCTTCTTTAACCACTTGGACTCCTCCTTGGTTTGTGTTCCTTTCGCGCACTTCATACTTTGTCTCTCTTCTTCCTTAATCTTAGTTTTCTTCCTTGATACATAACCAAGGGCCAATAGGATCCCAACACTCACATGTGACTCATCCCGAGTCACTGCAAGATTGATCCTTCTGTATTACTTCGACTGTAGACTATGCGGAGCAACCTCTTCTTTTTGCGCTATCTCTCCCTATCATGTGCAGACTGTCTTTTCTATGTCTGGTACCCAATTTCAACTGCACTTGGTACCTAAACCCTTCTTCCTTTCTTTTTATTGAGAGCTATGAGGTAGTTGGTTGTCACAATATAGCTTCAATCGACTCCCATTTACTAAACCATACTTCCATTCTCCATTAACATTCATCAACTGCGCACCTCCTCCTTCTATAACATAGGAAACCTAGAATAGTCTAAGCCAATGTGTCTTGAACTTTCCTGGATGCTTCATGAACTTGTTGTCATATAAAATTACCAAATCTCCTTACTTAAATGATTTCTTATTGATATCTCTGTCATGGTAAGTCTTTTTGCATTCTTTTTGTACGTGCTAATGAAATCCTGCAATAAACATTTCTTCCTCTAGTTCTATCAACTGCACAAGCCTTTCTTGAACAATGGAAGTGTCATCCATACCTGTAAATGCTGCAATTATTAAGCTAGGAACCAAATATTCCATAGGTACTACTCCTTCCTGGACATAAATTGACTTAAAGGGAGTCTGCATTGTTAACTTTTTGCAAGTGGTTCGATAAGCCCATAGAACTGATGGAATTCTTAAATCCCAATCATCCCTTTTAACACTGCAAATATTGGTTAGCATTGTCTCCAAAATATTATTGAAAGATTCGACTGTACAATTGATTTGTGGGTGGTATGGTGTTATTTTCTAATGGTGAACTTCGAACTCCTGATTCAAGGCTTCAATAGTTTTGTTAATGAAGTGTGTACCTTTATCACTCATAAGGATATTCGGGAATCCAAATATGGTTATGATATCATCAAAGATGAATCGCATAGCTATAGTTTCACTACAGTCCTTAAATTCTCTTGCTTCTTCTCATCTAGTCAAATACTCTATAGCAGTGATGATATATCGAGCTCCTGTGTGCCTTCCTGGTGGGTTGATAGGTCCCACAAAATCAATAGCCCATTTCTGAAATTCCTGTAAAGTTGACTGAGGGGATAAAGGAATTTCATCCCTTCTAGATGGCTTCCCTATCCTTTGGCATACATCGCAGGCTCTGCAGTATTCCTTAGCATCCTTATGTAAAGTGGGCCACTAGAGGCCAGTGCTGAGAACCTTCCGCATTGTTTCTTTCCCTACATAATGTCCTCCCACGATGCCTTCATGTGCTTCTGCAAGAATCAATGGTATTTCTACCTCCATAATGCATCTCATCAAGATCTCATCTGGTCCCTTATTATATAAATGTCCAGTTATAATTTGAAAATATGCAACACAGAATACCAATTGTTTCTTTTGAATGACTGTATAGTCACGATGTGCCATTCATGTGGATAGGAACTGGACTATCTCGATGAAGTGATCATTGAATTTCCTGATGGCCAACAACTGTGCATCTGGTAGTGTATCATCCAAACTGGTAGGTTCCTCTCCATGTTCTAACCTGGATAAGTGGTTAGGTTCCTTATTCATTCTCCTTGGATTCACCACAATTTGAAATTCATATTCCTAGAATAATAATATCCATCTACATATTCTTCCCCCCAACAATGGATTGTTGACAAAGTACTTTAATGTGGAATGGTCAGTAAACATCTTAACATGTCCTTGCAACAAATAGTGTCTAAACTTATGTAGCGCATATACCATGGCTTAGCCTTCTTGTTCAGTGGTAGTATAATTTATTTCAGATGTAGAAATCTTCCTACTAGCAAATGGATCATGTAAACATGAATCATTCAATTTCCTTAGATTTACATAGATTTTGATTTCTCTCGACTTCTTATCTTGGACCACCATAGGGCTGACCCATTTAGACTCTTCAATAGGTTCTATGATTCCTGCTTCCAACATTCTATCCAATTCAATATTAACTTTCTTCTTGTACTTGGGATTAAGTCTGTAAGGTATCTGCTTGAAGGGCCTTGCATCTGGTTTCCAATTTCCTTAGATTTACATAGATTTTGATTTCTCT
>JASDQU010753079.1:0-29680 GCA_032191745.1 Picea mariana | reverse complement strand
TTGCATATTTATCCTTTTTTCATAAGTTTTGAAATTGGTAAAATTCATTGTACTTGATAAATTTATTTTCATAGGTATCATTCAGTAGATCATCACGAGAAAGAGAATTGCGAGAGAGAGCACAACCATTTGCAGGTGGTGCTCAAGTTTATCCATTGCATGATGGATCAATGAGATCTTTTGTTAGTGATGATTTTGGGGCAAGTTTGAACATACAGTCCCCCTTGTTTAATAATTATAACGCACTTTTGGTCTTATGGTGTACTTGGAAGAAATTTACTGTCCGACCGTTAAAAATGAAAAAGATGGTGATGGGAGCATGTGACAAAAAATTTAGTTATCAAAATAAAAATTAAATGATTGAAGTCTGAAAGCTAGGATATAGAATAAGATAGAGAATAAGTAGAACGATTACAAGAGTAGGGAAGAGTGAAGAGGAGAGTTGGTTTGCTGGGCTATGAGAATAGAGTCGAATGGTGGTAGAAATCCGAAGGGGGGAGAGAGGATTTCTATTAATATGTTTTCCCATTAACTGTGTTTTTCATTTTTTCATTTGTTTTTTCTTCTTGTGGATTTTATTTTTCCGCTTTCAAATTTCCTATTTTCAGATGAGAGAGAAGGAGATTTGTGCAAAGAACAAAATTATGTCAAAAAATTTCATAGCTAATGGAGTCATGGGGATGATGGTGACCAAGGATAAGGAGGTAGGAAGATATTTATATACAAGTTACAACCTTATAACACAATTCCTAAGTACATTAGCTATAGATTATAAAATCATTGTGCACAATTTTTTTGGAAAATAAATAAATTAGAGAGCTCACATTACTTCAAGACCAAGTGCATTTACTTTTCACCAGTCCTAAATCACTGCCCTTTCCTTCTAAATATGAGAAAAATCCATTCCCCAAAAGTGACTGGGCCTTCCTCCATATTACCTAGCTAGTCACAACAAAGTGCGAAACTATTGCAAATGTGGATCCGCTGAAGCATAGTAGCTTGCGAGCATGTCTTTCCTCCATAAAACGGTCGAAAATAGAGAAAGTATTTTTTATTCCCACCATGTCCCTGCAACCAATTCCAACACACACAAATAATACGTATGTGCACTCGAAAAACATGCTGGTAGCAAAATCCTTTGTAGAACCATGGAGGTGTGGAACTGCAATTGCCAATGTGCAAAAACACCGCAATTCAAGTATGCCAAAGAATTGGTAACAATTCTCTATACGAGATTTGAAAATAGAACAAACGTCCACTGTGCTAGAAAAAAAAACCTATACAAAGAATGAAAGAAATAGTTTTGCAGGATGCAGACAAATCGTCAAATAAAATGAACCGTATAACCGTTACACTTTCATATGCAGATATCAATACCTATGCATGTCTTCATATCATAGAGCTATATATCTTGCACTTCCGCATTTCACACTGGTATGATGATCATATAAGAAAGACCTAGTCTATTTTCAATACCTATGTGGCAAATCCATACAAGTCATTGGACCGCAATGGACTAACGCACTTCTGCATTTCTAATACTTTTTCTCAAGGCTTTAAAATTCATTGGAACAATAGAAAAAAACGATTACTAGAAGCCATATCTTCTGCAATTGGTGATTTTGCAGAGGTCGGTTCGCACATGCATGGTGCTCATGAAATCAATTCTTAGTCTATTGTCAACACTTGTGCAAAAAATTCATATAACTCATCGCACCATCCTGACAAACTTCTAATACTTCAAACAATTTCCAAATGATGCTCTATTTACAACCTATACAAGAAAGCATAACTTGCATGTTAATTGATTTTCTATATATGTAAATCTAGGATTGATAACAATGTAGAGCAAAAAAAATTATTATAGTTTCTATATGTTCATAGTTCTATTCGATTTGTGATTGAATACAAGTTACTGAACTGAGAAATAGCAATATAAATTGTTTATTTAGAAATCCTAGCAGCCACGCCGTATTAATTTTTTTCTTTACAAACCATGAAATAATTTGTAAAGCATGAAATAGATCACCTAGAATAGGAATTAACTATGGAAACTATTTTATCATGTGTTCAAAGGTTTAAAATGCATTGGAACAATAGAATAAAACAATCGACTAAAGCATATGGAAAGAACAATCTAGGAAAATATATGTTGTGTTTAGAAAGAACTGGAAAAAAACGATATGGAAAGCTTGTATAGTTCTTGCAGATTTGTAATAATTGGATTGAAGCTGGAAACTTTTTCACAATGTATGCAATATATAAATCTTAGTGAAACAACTCAATTGACTATGTGCAAACAGTTTAACTGTAAAAATTCAATACAAGGACAATGCAATGTTAATAATGGGCAGTAAATACTTTGGATCCAAAGTGCATAAACAATGCAGATGCTATTTCTTGTATGAGAACTACATAGATAAAATCTATATACAATGTATATATTGTATGCATATGCATTTAGATCAATTTAACAAATAATTAAATTATGGTTCTAATTTATGTCCAAAGAAATGGAAAACAATACATAGAACTCATTGTTGATGTAGCACAACACTATTTGTTTTACAATCTATGTGACATGTGGAGCCACACTATATTGTTCAATGTAAATTTTCCATGCACTCAAAAATTGCATCGCATATAAACAATAATTGGATTTTTTTGGCAAACATATTTCATATGGAATTTCTCTCAAGCCAAAAAGCATATGGAGTGCAAGAGAATTGCAAATTGCATAGACATGTTGAAATGGAGTGGAATATGAATTTGCTAGTATCAATGTACCTTGAACCTGTTTGGACCTATTTGCACAATACAAAATTCAATAATTTAATATGTGTGTGTGTTTAAATAAGCTTGAGTACAAAATTCGTAGATAGAATTGTGAATCTATACTTACAACTTTTGTTGATGCATCTAGTTTTTCCAGATCGTTGACTACTTCTCTTGTCGGTTGCCTCATAACTATCGATTGTGTTGTCTGCAACACGTTTTGTTTTGCATCTCTTGTCCTAGTTGTATTTTTAAGTGGTGTTCATATGTCTCAAACATCTGCAACTAATATATAGAATATTGTAAGCGTGCTATAATTTTACTTAAGATATATTATCATAGAAATGATAAAGCGTTGACCATGGAAAATCATTCCATTTCCTTGTCATTTTGTTTGATTGTTCGGGTCCTCTATCTAGAAAATATTCTGATTTGCAGAGCTACATAGTCGTATATAAATAACGTAAAATAATCAATATATGAAAAAGAGTTTCGACATATTTTTTGGTCAAATGCACAGTTTACATTCTAGTATACACACATTTCCAATTGTTGCTATTTCACATTGATACTTGCTTCACATGTCACTCTTTCTATTGCACTTGGATTTGGAACATTCGTAGCTTCCATTCCAAGTTTTCTACTTTTCTTCAAATGAACATAACAATTTGCAAAATGCATAAACACTTGATACTATTTATTTGTGATGTATAAAACATAGATCCTATAGATGTCTTCTTATGTATTGATTGTTGTTAGGTTGCTTGGACGAAAAAAATAGCCTATGGATCGAACACCAACAAAGTGATACTTTGATGAATACAGGTCAAATTCACTATCAAGTCTTAAGGCATTGCAGAGCCAACGAGGCATAGCACCAAATCATGACACGAAGTAGATAGCCAAGCACATATTAAGTATATTTACAAATCCATTACTAGGACAAGACCTACTACAATCACACAGGGAAACAACACAAGTTGACAGGTCAAACAATTTGTAGATATTAGACAACATGCAAAGACATGGACAACACACACAAAATTGAACATGATGACACGCTACTACTGGGGATCCAAGGGCTAGAAAATGTTTGGTAGCACCAAAGCATCAAGTAATATGATCTATCCAAATTTCACACGTACCGTGGATGCAAAAAGTTATGAAGCCATCCTCTGGAAGGGACATCAGTAATACGCTGAATTGTTGATGTGAGACACAACATTAAAGCAACCCATAGCCAAATTTCAAGGTATCACCACAAGAACACCCATAAATAGAGATGGATAGAAAATGAGAACAAATTGACAACAATTTACGGTTGTCTTATCAGTTATTTGTATGAATTTCCAAGACCATAGTATTCACACCCAACCCTCATTTATCCATAAATAGAGCTCCCATCCCTTGCCATTTGAGAAACACCAACAAACATTCAACCATCATGTCCATTTATGCTAGGGATTCTAGTTTCATTCCAATCTCCTCGCATCCATGGATTTTTCTAAGAGGTATGTGATTATGTACAATTCACGGTCCATACATATAACTTGTACTCCCAACGTTTCATTCTCATGTCGGTTGACTCTAATAATGCACATGTTAGGAAGGGGAACCAATCTACTGTTCAAGAGAAAGATACTTATCCTAGCCAAACAATTGATTGAACTATCCTTCAAAACTATTGCGATACTCCAACTCTTTAATCGCACATCAATTGTCCATGTTGCCATGGATCGACACCTTTGTTGAATCCCCTGGATCGATTATGGGGACTTTCCCCTCTATTGGTTCTAGTTTTCCATGTATTCCTCATTTCCAAGAAAGTTGAAGGAGACACGAGGATCATTGTACTTCTGGGCGTTGGAGAAATTACTCGGTACTAGTTGTTTCTAGCTCCCTGAGTAATTGGGCCAATTTATAGATCTAGAACTTGGTATTTTCATTGCTTGGATTTATGGGCTATAGAATAAAGTATGTTTATCCTTCGTTTCTCCAAAGAAATTCCAATAAGAGAGAGTTCGAGAGCCAGGACAAATTTGGACCAAATAAGATGCCACCTATGGAGCTACTCCACCTATTGGAAAAGCTATCTCGAGTTGCAAACAAAACCCAAACATATGATTTTCACTTACTCAATAAATGTACGGTCATACAATCTGTGTGGAAAAAATAAATATTGTGGACCAGATGTGAACATTAACCTTGGTTTGTCATTCGCACATCGGTTGATACCGAGAATGAAATTGTTGGAAAGGGGACCTAACGTACAATTCGAGAGAAAGATTCTTAGCATAGACAAAGAGTTTCTTGAACTATGCTTTGAAGGTCCTGTGAAACTTCATCTTTCTAAAACAACATTTGCTCTCTGTGTCGCCATATATCAACACCTTTACTGAACCCGATCACTCCATTCTAGGAATTGTTCCTTTTTTCGGTTCTAGTTGTTGAGGTCTTCCTAGTTAGCAAGCACACTGAACGAGACATGAGGATGACCGTCATCTTGGTCGTTGGAGAAATTATCTGGTGCTATCTATTTGGAGCTACTAGAGTAATTGGGCCAAGTTGAAGTTGTAGAAATTGGTCTAGTCACTACTTGGACTTATGGGCTACAGGATGAAGCACGTCTATCCTTCGCCACTTGATAGAAAATATATGCAGAGACAGGTTGAGACCCGACACAAATATTAACCAAATAAAGTTGCCACCTCCGAAGTGACTCCACCCATTGGAAAAAATGTCTCGAGTTGCAACCATATCCCATACAAATGATTTGCATTTACTTAAGCAATGTGCTGCAGATGTGATATGCAATTTGGATTCTATACAATACCATGCGCTACGAATATATATTACTAAATCTACATAATTTATGAAAAGAAAGTGTTTATTGCATTATTGTTTTCAACATACCTCATGTTTGGAGATCGTTAATGAGTTTCTTCTACTGTATTGCTTGCAACTACTTTATTTCTTTCATTTCATTTTTATGTCAAATCACTGCAAGAAATGCAATGAATAGGAAAATAAACTTGTATGTCAAAATGACATGAAATATACAATACCAACAAACAATGAATGAAAATCAACGCAACGCTACACATATAAAATTAGAAATATGTACCTTCTCAATTCTTGTCCCATGTCTATTTTTTTTCCCCCTATTTTCTTTTTATTAATGACTGGTGATAGTTTCTATTTATTTCACATCAAACAATGCAAATAGACATGTAAGCGAATGTTACCAAAGTGAAAACACAATGAGACTTGTCCATGATTTATTTTCTGTGCCATCATAATTTGTTCTATGGCACTTGCTTCTCATGTTCAACACAATTTCTTGAACCAACATAGAATCAAAAAGCTTTTAAATATGTAACAAGAATATGATAACATAATTTGGTTCAGCAGGAAGGAAACAAAAAATTGTGAATGTGCAAAACAAAATATGGACATATGTGAATATGCATTCTAATGTCAATGTAATTCAATAACCTAATGTTCACTATGACTTATATGCATTTCAAATTGAAAGTAGAAAACAAATTGTATCATGATCACTCCAATGTGTATTTAATATAAAAAAAATTGATAGTTCATTGTTCACATTTGACCAGACATGATCAATTAATGTTTTGTTGATGGGCCATAAATGACCCATTCAAGCAGGTAAGGGAAAACGATCAATGACAGGTCCCAATTAGACCCACTCTCATTTGGAGTGGTGTTTCTGACCAGATTATGGCCTGGTTACCAAACTAACTAATCAACTATCTAAATATTAATATGAGAATCAAAGGTTCTCATATGAATTAAAACTCTAGAATTAATAACTATGAGGATAACTAAACTAACTAAGATGCACTTCTATGCTAAATTAAACCTATCCTGATCATGAGCTATCTAATTAAGATTAAACAAAGTCAGGAAGGATGTCATCCAAATAAGAAATAATTCATGCATTTAGAAGAGGAATAAAATTGTAATGCAACTAAACAAGTTAACAAGAAATTGCGCCCAAGTTTAACAACATAATGAATGTATTTAATGAAAGGAAAATAAGCAATAATCTATTCTCAAGAGAGAAATGCAGAACTAGTCGACACATATAAACTTGCAAAGCACAGATACACAGTAAAATCATTAAGAATAATCTCGACTACATTCACCAGAGTCACCAATCTCCAAAAATGTCTCTTGATCTTTATTCATAAGAAAGTAATAGTACTATCTGAATCCAAAAGGACAAAATTCCTTTTTCCTTTACATTCATCGGAATTATAGAATGTGGATAGAATCCTTTTGTGTTCCTCTAACTTCCAAATGATTAGGATCTTGAAGAGATGCTTCAATTCCCATTCGTGATTAAGATATTACAATAATTACAAGGAAAATGATTGATCTGTAAAATTTCAGTTACCATAAGATAATTAGGTGGGCCTTGGTGATCGTTATTTTGCATCTATGAAGGCCTTCCAAGTATTGAATTCCTCAAGTATGTTTTCCACTTAGCGTAGCTGTGTTCTTTCAAGGTCTGTTTCATTGTTGTAGATGTGAATAATAATCTCCATCTTCAAACTTTGATCAACACGTCATACAAAATCTTCAGTTAGCGAAATAAATATGGGAATTTATATTAATCTTACCTCTATAACCTCCGCGCTGATTTTTCTGATTGCCTTTATGGATTTCATGCCGAGGTTTCTTTTGATTTCTACATCTTCGATCATTGTTTGGGTCAATGACGCCTTTTCTAAATTCCTCATGGGATCCATCCCAAACTATGAGAGTAGACTGTTGGAGGATATCCATAACTCTTTTCTCGTTGTAGTGACCTATTCCTGTGTTCTATGTATATCCATGAAAGTTTCCATCCCTGTGTTCAACAGTTGGTGATCTCTGATTTTCTGCTTGTCTGAGTACACGTACAGGGTCTCGGGGAAATTTTGCTAGATATCTTGCCATTATATAACCATGCTATAGGTGTCTAGGGATTTTTGATATTTTCCATGCATTTCTTTCATCTGTATACTCAATTTCTCCTGATCATATTTGGCCTTCATTTTTTTATTGAGAGCATAGAATAACCTCTTCTGAGAGTCTCAAAGTTCTTCCTTTTTCTTGATGAACTATGCCTTTATAGTGTCTATAGAAATTGTCTGGTTTTGGATTTCCTATACAAATTTATTTAGCAGATCATTATCATGTTGCAAACTTATAAATTCTCTTTCACTTCTTTCATTGAAAATTATCACCTCAGACAGTTCTCCCCCGAGTTTTGTGGCTTCTTGGTTGTGTGTGGCTTTAAGTTTTTCCACATTCAGATGAGCCTTTTGGTTGAGGGAGGTTGTTTCGTTGAATTTTTCCTTTAGATTTTTGTCCTGTATCTGAAGTTGTCTTTCCATCTCCTCTTTGTGGATTTTCTCTGTTTTCTAGGCTTCTTTTTTGTACTCACTATCCATGGACTCCTTGATGGTTTCTAGGGTCATCTCCAACTCAGTGATCTTGGATTTCCCAGCATCTAGTTCCTTTGCAACTTCATGGACCGACACGATGTTCACACCAGAAAAAGCACTAAGTGTTGAGGCTGCTTGCATTGCATTATCCTTTAAGTATAGTCCAAATTTCCATTTGATTCTCCTTTCATGATCTTCTTGGATTACATAGAATTTTCCTCTTTTTCTCTTCGACGTTCTTTTCTCGATTTCTATTTTCTTTTGGTTGTAGTAGTAATTTCCCACAACGAGTACTGTGCCTTCAAAACCCAATCCTTCATACGTGAGTGATAAACTCCCTAGGATGGAGGCCAATGGGGTGTTTTCCTCTGTTGGGGTGTTGATCAGATCGATGTCACAATAGTAGTACTGGATGTGGTTCTATCCTCTTTGGATTTGGAAGCATTAATTATGTCTTCCTCTTCTTTCTTCCTCACTCTTTCTTGTGCAACCAGGGCCATTTGTTCTGTGTTCATTGTTTCTCCTTTGCCCGTATTAATTTTTTCTGGGGGAAGGTTTGTAGTTAAGGTCTTTTCAACTTCATCATGTTTCTCCTTGGATTCCTTTTTCTTCCTCTGCTGGTATCTTTCTTCAACTTCATCGACTTTTCTTGTTAGTTTTGCTTATTTTTCCCTCTTTTTCTCTTCTTTTGATTTTATCCTTTCTTTATCTTTGGGAAGTAGGGATTTAAATTGTTCTAGCGTCATGGTTCTGTATTGATCTTCCTCTTTCCTTATATTCTCTCAGGATGCTTCTTTGGTGAGCCTTTCTATTTCTTCTTCAAAACTGAAAGCTCCCCAAAGAAATATTCAACGAACCTAGATTCATGCATGATATTTGGTGCTAATTTAACAACCTTCATTTGTTCATAAGCCACATTTTGAGGATAATGAAATTTGGCTCTGATACAAAGAAAAAATTCCTTTAGAGTTTCTTCTTTATTTTTTTCTTTCTTCTTGTTCTATAGAGAGTATGAGCCTACGTGAAGGGGGAAAATAGGCCAATACCTTTTGTTCTTTTCTGATAGCTAAGCAGTGGCTCCTTTCTCCACATTCTGATATGTTATTTCTCTGGCTAATAACTTATTAGGCACATATTTGGGTAGTAAGTGTGGCGGTCCCGTGGGACCGAAAATCCAGAAAAAGGTATAGTATTTGTTCATATACCAGTCTTGAATCCCCCTTAGGACTTTGATAGCACCTGGAGATATATTATGTGGGAAAATACCAAAGATCCCCTTATGCAAGGGGCAAGGAAATAGTCATAGATCTCATAAATATGTTCCTTGCATTTGACTTCCCATAATTGAGAACAATATAAATGGATTGGGCTTTGATTTGGGGTCCGAGACCAACTAAATGTAGGGAATGAATTTGCTGAACACATGACATATATAAGATAGGACAACATGTAGAAGCCATATTTTTTCATACATTTGGGGTCCTAAACACGATTCACAATGTTGAAAGATAGGATGCTTTCCCAGTGGAAAGCTTGGCCCTTTTTAACCACCATGTAAGCCATAGGAAATCATTCCATTCTAAAATGGGTGCTAGTTTCCTCACCATAGAGTTTGCAGATGTGTTCAACATTTTGTAAGGGCCTTTCAAATATCGTGCTAGGACATTCCTTTCCCATTTCCCCCCGGACCATTCTTCATCAAAGAACCAATCTTCCATAAAGGTCTCGAAATCTTCGTGCTCAACCCCAAACTTGTCTAGGAACAATTCGTTTAGAGAAATCGTGGGCTCCAGGGTCTTGTTTCTTGCTTGGACATCTTTTGATTTGAGTAACAAAATTGGGAGGCTTGAATCATTGACTATTAATCCCATATCCTTCTGCAGTTATGCAAAACACCATATGGCAGTGTCTTTGTAAGGGAAGAGATCTGGGAGAGCAACTATTGTGTGAATGTTTCTTTTGAGAATGTTTTGTACTCGTTGATGTCCAAGTTGTGAGGTGGAAACCTTTCATTCTGGAATATATCAATAATATGAACATAACTGAGGTAGTGCTCCATCCCATCATGGCTATTTGTATCAGAAACATTGAAGGATTCTGGGACTAAGGCAGGAATATGTGCCCCATAGGTTTGGATTTTTCCCTTTCTTGTCAACATCCGAGACATTTGTTTACCACTTCTGTAAAACATAAATTGAGAGATTAAGAGCATGAATACAAAGATGTAGATAAAAACTACTAAATGATGTGTAAAACACTTACTCATAGACCAGAGACAGTAATAAATGGAGCAAGAGGTCATACCTTCGTCACTATAGTCCCTATCTTCCTTATTGACAATATAGACAAGTGAGAAAAGATTAAGTCCCAATAACATTTAAAAATTCTCAAATTCCCTCCAAACTTGGCTACAATTAATGAAGAAGTGCATTACATATTAGACTCAGTCAGGGGAGTATGCGGTGATATGAATGTAGTCACAGGAATTTCAGAGGTTATGACTGTAAACTATATCACTAGAGGAGTGGGGTTGATGGAAGGACGATATCACTGAAAGGTCATCATCGTCGAAATTTTGTGGTGGTAAGATATGTTTACAAGGATCGTGGATGATCCTTTGACAAAGAAAACTCTTAAGAATATCATTTAATCTCAATGAGATTACTTAAGGGTTCATAATAAGCTTTTAATATTCACCGATCCAATCACTCAACACAAATATTCTCCTTAATCATAGTGATAAGATGTTATTGTAACCGTGTGGGCCAAGTATAGGATGGTTTGGATCTAACGATTATGAAGTAGTCAATGATTGCTAGGTTTATCTCAACCATAGGACGAGTTAAATATTGGTCATCGGTGCTTTGTGTGAAAATTTTCGTTGTCGAAAATGTGTGGAGGTGAGAGAAGATGTATGCCTAAAGTTTTTATCAATGACAAAATATTTCACCGAAAAGAACCTGCAAGTAGGAGTGTGCCACATGTGGGAGTGAGAGAGGTCGTGTGACTTGAATGGAAATGGGACATGTACGAGGAATCATGTTGATTTGGCTTCAGGATCCAATCCTAGCATGCCTCTTGGATTATGACTTGTCCTTGCAAAAGGGGTGCGTCATCATTGAGAATTGTAAGAAGGCATACAAATTATTTCTTGGATCATTGTTTCCCCACGATGACGTTATGAGGCATTGTCGTCAGGATTTTGAAGGTGAAGGTAGTATAGATTAGGGAAAAGGCGCGGCGACGAAAAGACAAAGAACAAGGTTGAGTGAATAAAAAAGTGGGGACTAAATCCCAAGTAACCATGTATGAAGAGTGCAGGATGATGAACTTGAAGACTAGTGAATAGTTTATTCACTTTGGTTCGGCTAGCCCTATAAAAGAGATTTGGTCTGTAGGTGAATAAATAAATAGGTGAGTAAAGAGTAGTGCCTTGTAAAAATTTGGTAGCATGGGCCTCCACCTAAACTGATAGTTTTGGTGGGGCTGTTGTGTTCTCACAACACGTTCTTTGTACATGTTTTATTCGGTCCAATAAGAAATGTAGATTTTTGCTGTACACGTAATTTTGCAATTTTTTTCTCGTTACACTGACACATGTCAATATTGAAGTCTCCTAGAATCAATATGATTTCGTTGTAATGTAAATTGCACAATTATTTCACAATCGTATTTACTATGTTGGCCAGAACTTTAGATGGGGATGCATAGATATTAATTATGGAAATGCATAAACCTTTGACTATTATTCTTTCTACAAGAACCTCTACATTTAGTTCTTCAAAATGCATATGTTCCAATCTGGTTAGATGTTTTTTGACTAGTATCATCATGCCATGTTTATTGTAATTTGAGAGGCAATTGAAACACTGAAACCATTCATTTTGCATCGGTAGTGTCATATATGTTTCTTGAATGCACAAAATATCAGATTTCATTGTATCATAGTCACTAGATATGTCATTGATATGTTCATGAAAACTATGCATGTTTGGTGAAAAAATTGAAATACATGACTCCAATTGCACGAACCGTGAATCATATTCTGAGTCCAGTTTGCATCACTGCACAGATGTTTCATATCAACAATGATATTTTGTTTAAAATTGAAGTTATCCATTGTCAAAGGACTTAAAATATACAAAGACTCTGTGCTACTTACACATGATAATGTTGTATAAACCAATCCATGTCTTCGCACCCTAGCAGGATCAAATGCAACATTGTCTAGTGTTAGCCCCTACGATCTTTGTATTGTATGTGCACATGAAAGTTGAATTGGGAATTGTTTATAGATTTTCAAATGAACCGTCGTCACTCTTGTGGATGTTGGTTTTGCTATGCGCAATATGGGTACCTAGTCAGGCGCAATGTCATCGTTGTATAAAGAAGATAACCTTGCGGCCTGCTGATGTCCAATAAGTAGATTATAGAACTTTATTAGTAAAACACCAACCATATCTGTGTTGGTGTGTGATTTAACTATTCCATCTACACCATTCACTAAAACATCCCGCGAATCATAGTTACATGCATATATTTCAACGAGCATATCTAATTTCAAAACAAGTTGCGAAGGGAAAGTTGTTGTATGTTCATGACGTTGCACACCACCACGATCGTATTCCTCTTCATAGATTGCATTAATTAAAAGTTCCTTGCTAGGCATAAGCAACAACATAGATCTGTTATGCAATGCAACATTTTTTTTTTCATAAAACAAATAAGGGAATGATGGGTGATTTGGAGCAGGTTGGATGCAATTAATGTTGATATATTCTAGATTGTCTCTTGTTTGACTATTTGTTCACATAATATCCAAAATAACAATAAAATTTTCATTTGTTTGCTGCATTTTAGTGTGCAATTCATAGCACTTCACGCTATCTTTCCAAAAATCATAAGCTATACTTTGCATGTTCATTGTAGGGTGCTCAAATATCAAATAATCATGTATGAGTCGTGCTTGATAAATATCACCACAAAATACCATATTTATGTTTCCAAAGTACTTTGTTTGTACATGTTTTATGTTTCTTAGCCGGCTATCAATCAAAAATAGGAATCGATTACCAACTACAAAAGGTTCATCAATGAGGAAAAGTTGTATTTCTTGATAAATCTATGACAACATGTCTAACATTTCTCTATTAAGTGGAACAAACTAGGACTTGTTAAAAGGAATTATAAATACAGAATGGATTGTTCTTCCACTTGCATTGTAAGCAACTTTACCTATATATGCAACTATCAATCCCTTTGGTTTCAAAGGATTGCTTGTCCTATTTGCATCGTGTATTTGTATAATCATTTCTAATATCATTTTTGTTGTGAAGGTTTTACATGTTCCTTCTCCACCAATAAGAAACAAGTACAATGGCATCTGCACATCCCTTAATTTTTTTAGCGCAATGTCTTTAATGATTTCTTGTTGTTCTATGTTCAACATTCTTCTAAGTCCATAATATTCATTATTTTCAAGCAAAAATGGGTGGCCTGCAACTTGGAATCCAATATTGGTTGTTTTTTTGCTACTTTTCCCTCCAACACATTGCAGATCTGGTTGCAAATCATACTTTTCACAGTCAATTGCGCTTATTCCTTGTTGGGTCAATGTACCATCAAAATTGAGAAGATCATTGTCTACTTGTTGAATCACACTTTCCATATCGCCCTAGGTTGGATTGACATTGTATGTAAACTTAGCTTCATTGGCTTGTATTCTAGTTTTGTGAAAACAATAGGCAACTTCCCATGTAGGCCAATTATGCTTTAATGTAGATTCAATTTTTTTGACTGAAACATACAACATTAGTTTCTCTTTGCAAAATTTTTCATAAGCAATGTACTTGTTATATTTGACAAATCATATAACATTTGGTTTTTTCCTTTTCGATATATGTGTACCATATTTTTTGTACTTGGAAACAAATTCAACAAGGAGGATGTTCTTAATGGCATGTGGTTGTTTAATATAGTAATTAATAATAGAGTTGCACATCACATCTTCTGAGTCATCAGTTTATTGTTTCAATAAAAATGTTGTCTTAAGGAAAAAAGTGCATTGATCTATTAGAGATGTGTTTATAAATATGCACGCTCTTGAATTTCTATTCAGTGGAAAAACAAGAACAATATGGACTACTTGTCATGTCGAAATTTGTTGAAGATTCAACAATGTATTTCAGAGCATATGTATCATTTGCATAGCATCAATTTTTCCTTTTTCATGTTCTTTGCATATCATTCTAAATTCATTTTTCATAGATTTGTCAAATTTAGTCATATATGAACTTCAATACGATTCTACTACATATGCATTCAGAACAAATTGTGCATCTGTGTTTGCATTCAAAATATTTAGCATGTCTTTTGCAAAGTTGTTGTTCCAAATTAAATATGTGAAGGTTTTCATTTTAGGAATATTGTCGGTTGTTTTAGTGTGAAATGTATTAGGAGAATGCACTCATCCTTTGCTAGTCCCATTTCCATCAATAAGTCTTTGAAAGTAATTAAATTGTCATAGTTTTTTTGGTCTAGTGATGAAAACAACAACTTTGACTTTTCGTCAACAACTTTGTCTAGTAACTCAATTGGTTCAAGAAACATTGTCATTCTCATTGGTGGCATAGGGAAGTTGTATCAGAAATGTGAATTCTTTTGTTTCTTACAACTTCTTGTATGGAAATACTTATGCAATTTGACAAGATCGGGATGCAGATGATTTGTGTCACATGTTATGTACTTGTCCAAGAACATTGCAATTTTTGAATCATTGTCCTTTCCGTATATGGGTGCATATTATATCCACAACAACCCATGTTCATGCTCTCTTCCTCTATTCCGAAACTCTGTTACAAAGAAACTATCTAATACTTTCGCAAAAAATATTTTGTCACGACATATAAATTGATTTAAAGCATTGGTTCTATGTCTATAATAACGATTAAAAGTAACTGGGTCCTTTATTATCGGGTAATCAATGTCCTTGTTTTCCAATGTTTCAGAGGGATTTTCATATATTTTGTTCCTATACAAATCTGTCAATGCACATACAAATTCATTCCATTGATGCTCTTCACTCGTGAATGTGATGAAAAAGGTTGGAGGCCCCAGTTGTTGTATCATTGCAAATACATTTTTCTTAATTTGTTAGAAGTAATAAGGAGAAATGCGAATATAAGTATATTTTCCAAATTTGGTTTGTACTTCATGTACTTTGTCAATAACTTTATTCCTTATAATTGCCCCTTTCTTATTCGTATTCACACGTAGGAAAGCATTACGTGCCGATTATTGTTTGCATCGTTTTGAAGAAAAAAATTGTAGTGTGATATGAGAAATCACCGCTAGCATGTCACAATTCCCATTTGAATATTTTTTGGTAACTAAATCTCTTTACAATGTCATCATCACGCGCATTCCCAAGGAAAAGGGTTGGAAAGTTCATCTCTTCTATGTATCTGTCCGTGAATATTCCAAGTGGAAGCTGCCCCTCAGCAGGTGCAACTTAATTGATATTGTCTTGCAAACAATGGATGCATTGTGAGTCTATGAACCCATGCACCAACATTTCACTAGGTCTCTCACTATCCGATTCTATCTCCATATCACTCTCACACTCAGAATATGTCTCTTCTATGCATTTTTTACTATCTTATTCGAGAATATCAGTCCATTATTTTTTTATAGTGATGTTCCCAGCCTTGTATAAAGCTTTGGAACACAATTCTTTTAATCCTTTCATCATAATTTTTACACGGACTCTTCCCGTATGATACACATTTTTGTATTGTAATTGTCTTTTCAATGCAATTGCAATTGTCATTATTTCATCTATGGATTGTGGCAATGTTTTTTGGACAATATCCATATGAAGAGCACATTGATGATGGATCCTTTCAATCCCATCTGCGATTGTTTGTATCCCCATTGTCTAATTTATGCAAATGCAATTCTAAGTGAGACAAGTCCCTCCTCAAGTTCTGAAAATGTACTTGCAATTGGTAATGGCATGTTGCGTCTTATCTGGTCTGGTGTTGAAAACCATGGAAGATTCCCATTTTCAACTTCTCTTTTGTAGATAATACATATTTTCTCGGAAGAGAATGTTTTGTCACATGCACTCAAGCTCATATATTATTTCTTCAATTCCTCGTTCAAGCATTCAATGTTATTTGAAAAATGCAACTAGGTGTGTCTTGGATGTATTTCGCATAGAGTTGATTTGATTGTTTCTTTTTTACATTGATATGCTCAACACATGAACATCCATTTTTTATTTTCTATCCAGGTTTTGCGTTGGATTGTATTTGTTTTAATCTCACATATGCTACTCTTGCTCTTTTACTATGATGCCTTTTTGCATTGATTGAAGCTTCATCTTCTCCATGTACATTCCTTTTCACCCCTTGATGGATAGCGAACCTACAATTGCATTTGTTTGTTTCACGTGCCAGCTTTTTTAGTCTATGGTAACTAAGTCTCTCAACTACAGGTTTCTTTGCTTTATGGCAACCCATTCCAGCAACTGCACTGCTATTTTCTAATGTAATTTATCATCACATTGTGCATTGTGTCTATATTGGTGTCTTCCTAGTACATGTATAGGAACCAATACATTGTCATGCATACTTTTCCTCAATGCCAACATTGTATCTCTATCATGCTTGTTTTCACTTGTATTCACTGCACCCACTATGCTTTGGTCACAATGCTCATCACATATTTCATTGTACTTTTCCCTTAAAAATGGATCATAGTGAATGTGAATTGCAACCTCCACCGCTCACGGAGCCTCCTTCATGAGCCAACATAATACAAATTGACAATATTGCTTCCATTGAGGGACCAAACTTGGATAGTTACATTGAAAATGAATGATTTCCATTGTAAACAGAATGCCCAACCCTCTATCTTCCCTTTTTCATATGGAATTTCCATATTTACAAGATAATTCTACCAATTTTCAATAGCCATTGTATTCACTACAGGACCAGGTGTCAAATATTCATGTAAGCAATGCAATTAATTCTGGTCTAGATTACATTTCCAATAGTATTTGAGGTTTTTGCACATTGGTGACAAGCAAGTATCAAGTTGTTCAAGATTGCATCTGGCTAGTTTCTTGTAAATAAATGGTTCATAGTGACGACTAATAGGATTTGAATCATGAAACAAGATGCAATATGGATCTGCATTTGCATTTTTGTTGAAATGAAAATGCTTTGTTTTCCTCGTTAGTGACCAAACTTCAATTGATATATTTAACCATTTTTCTAACCATCATATGCAAAATGCATCTCCCCATATCCCTCTCTCATTGAAATTTATATTTGAATATGGAAAGAGACACATTTTCAATAGATATATGTTAATGCCATGAATCCCATGCAATTCATACAAGAAATCGGATCATAGCTCAAGCCAATATGATTCCAATGCTTCTTTATCTCCATTGTCCAAATAGACCAAGAAATGATCTCTTAATCCATTTCACAATTCAATGGAAGAGTATCGAAAATGAAGGACGCGTAATGCATCAAACAAACAATCCCCACGACTATATGTAAATGCATTCAATCTAAAAGGACCATTTCTATGCAAAACGTGGTCAATATTGCCATGGAAAATGCACTTCCAATTGTTTTCATAGTTTTCAACATCTATTGTATCTTCCATGTTGCATTTTATGTCAATCGGATGTTTCTTAGGATTTTTCTATAGCATTGACCAACTAAAGAAAAACATAAAATGCTAAAAACAATCTCAAAGTAGCATACCTTATTTTTGTTTGTGTTTAACTTTTATTTTCTTTGATACATATAGTTTTTGAAATAGTCCTTGACCAATTTAACCAACCCATGGAAAATAAAAATAATAAGCAACTACTAATTTTCCTAGGAATACAGGGTAAACCCCAAAAATATTTTATTTTATAGTTTTGTCAAGCAATACATACATGAAAAAGAAAACTGTTTTTCTTAAGAATTACACTAATGCCATTGCAAATTTCAATGAAGCGAAGTAACCACACAATGCATGAACAACATATTATCAAGCAATAACAATGGAATGCTTTGCAACACATATCAATGGCGGTGTCGGGTGTCAAAATTAGTAGTCTTTCTATGTATTAGATTCAACTATGCGCATCGATGCAACACATATTAAAAAAAAACAAAGAAACTAGTTGCACACATTTGTTAGATACACAAACTAATATGGAAGACCACTAGATAAAAGTAAGACACTAAATGAATACTTTCAGCCTCTCCAATAGCTATTGTGGGGGCATTTCCCGGCATCAGAAGGACATATGCTATAAATTCTCCATCCATGCCTTGAAAATAGACCAAGTGTTTAGTGTACCAGAGGCATAACTGTACATATCACAAAAATATGACCATAGAAAAACCTTCCATCCAACCTCAAAAGTCACCAAGTAAAAACACTTTTGACTAGAAAAATTTTCAAATATAAATAGATCACAGAGTTGATATTTCCCAAGGCCAAGAGTAGGATGTGAATCCACTAAAATGGATTTTGTACATATACTGTCTGCCTTTTAAATAACAATAACTGTAATAAAAAACCATCAAGCAGTCCACAAAGAACCAATACATTTGCTTCACACTACTTCTACATGTCTGCCATTTCCTTCTAAATAGAAACAAATCAATTTACTATAAATCAATGACCTATCTTGCAAATTACTTTGCTTGTCACAATCACCGATGCAAAAATATTTGAAATGTGGAGGTGCAGAAGTAAAAAATGCGCGATAATAGCGTGTATCCTCACAAGGATTAAAAATATATAGTCTTAAATAAACAAAGTATAGCTATGTGGACTGTAGAACTGCCAAAGCATCCAAGCATGACAATGGTAGACCATAAGCAATATGAAATCTCGATACAAGCGTTGAAAGAATGGATTCTCTGCACAAGGATTCAAAATAGTATGAATGATCACTTTGCAAAGCACATGATTGCGAAGAGCATTGTCATATTGCATCAACAAAAGAACCCGCACAAGCTGGCCAAAAAAAACAAACAAAACCATTAGGAATAAAGGAATGACAACACAAATTTTTCAAAAAATAAATAAATTAGAGAGCTCACATTTCTTCAATATCAAGTGCATTTACTTTTCATCAGTCATAAATCACTGCCCTTTCCTTCTAAATCTAAGAAAAATCAATGCCCCAAAAGTGACTGGGCTTTCCTCCATATTACTTAGCTTGTCACAACAAAGTATAGAACTATTGAAAATATGGACCCGCAGAAGCAGAACAACTTGCGGGCATGTATTTCCTCCACACAATGGTTGAAAATACAACAAGTATTATTATTCCCGCCACGTACCTGCGCCCAATTCCAACACACAACCAATAAGCATGCACACTCAAAAAACATGTTGGTAGCAAAAGCCTTTGTAGAACCATGAAGGTCCGAAACTGTAAGTGCCAAAGTGCAAAAACACTGCAATGAAAGAATGCTAGATAATTGCTAACAATTCTTTGCACTAGAATTCAAAATATACCAAATTTCCACTGTTCTAGGAAAAAAATTGTACACAGTATGAAAGGCACAACTATGGGGGATGCAAAGAAACTATCAAAGAAAAAGTCTCTACACATAAGCAACATCACATTGCAGATCACAACATTGAACATTTGTTGCACATGAATCTTCTTTTGATATTGGATGAAATTTTTCATATACGCTTGAAAAATATTTGTTTCATGGATTCCATGTCTCCCTTCCATTTCTGTTACTCTTCCATTGAATTGAAGAATGGATCAATATACCATTTCTTACTTTTCCTTGAAAATAAATATATATAGGCATTGAAATTATATCAATAAATAAATTAGAGACCTCACATTGCTTCAAGACCAAGCGCATTTACTTTGCACCATTCCTAAATCACTGCCCTTTCCTTCTAAATCCGAGAAAGATCAATGCCCCAAAAGTGACTGGGAATTCCTCAAATTACCTAGCTTGTCACAACAAAGTGCGGAACTATTGCAAATGTAGACACGCGGAAGCATAGTAGCTCACACACATGTATTTCCTCTACACAACGATAAAAAATAGAGAAAGTTTTTTCTATGCCCCCCATGTACTTGCCCCCAATGCCAATGCACATAAACAATACATATGCACACTCAAAAAACATGGGCGTAGCAAAATCTTCTGTAGAACCATGGAGGTGCGGAACTGCATAATGACAATTGACATTAAATTCTCTACACAAGCATTTAAGATACACAAGTGCTTCCTACCGTAGCCATATTCCTCTATAAAGTACACAACTTTGCAATACATATCTGAAATGACTTCAGACATATGTCCATAGAAAAATCCTTCTCGCAACCTGAGAAACCACATGCCTTGCCACTATACATATTTCATAACTACTACAAATGCCAACACGAAAAATCATTGTAATGCGGGGATCCTCAACAATTAGTATCAGTTTTCCGCACAACAATTGAAAATAGAACAAATGTTCATTGTGCTAGGAAAAAATGTGCACATAGCACCAAACATATAACTATGACGAGTGCGCACAAATCGTCAAAGAAAAAGCATCCACACATAAACAACAATGCATTGCACAATGCAATACACAATGCAATATTGACCATCTACTACAGAGAAATCATTGTTAATATCGGATGAATATTTTCATATAGTCTTGCACTCTTTGTTTGATACATTCCACCTCTCCCTTGCTTTTTCGTTTCTCTTCCATTGAATTGGGGAATGGATCAAAAATCATGGTTGCAGTCACAATATGTCTTTGCGTAGAGAAACCGTGCGAAATACATAACTACACCGAGCACCCGCATATGTTCATAGTAAAAGTGTTCGAAAAACATGGGAAAAATCCATGGTACAGAACTATTACAAGTGCGAACATGCAAAAGCACCACAGTTCAAGCCATAGAATTGGCAACAATTCTCTGCACAAGAATTGAAAACCCACCAAATGTCCACTGTGCTAGGAATTTTTTTTTGTACAAAACATGAAAGACATATCTATGCGGGATGCCGACTAATCTTCAAAGTAAAAGTCTTTGAACATATGAAACAACACATTGCACATTGCAATATTGACCATCTGCTGCACAAGAATCTTCTTTTTATATTCGATGAATTTTTTCATATACTCTTGCAAAATCTTTGTTTCATGCTTTCCACGTCTCCCTTCCATTTCAATTACTCTTCCATTGAATTTTGGAATGGATCAATATATCATTTCTTGCTTTTCCTTGAAAACAAAGATATACACACATTACAATGATATCAATATGAACTAGGACCCTATTTCTTGCAACAATTGCATTAGATTCTTGACATTAAGAAATATCTTTCGAAAAAATGCATCTATCTACATCTTCAAATGTAAATGAAAATTTGGAAGACATAAATGCACTGAATTCCTACATATGTTCATTGCAAAGGCCTCTGGACAACATGGGAAAAATACATAGTCCAGAACTATTGCAAGCATCAATGTGCAAAATCACCACAATGCAAAGATGCTACATAATTGGTATCAATTCTCCACACAGGAATTGAAAACAGACCGAATGTTCACTATGCCAGGAAAAACCTGTATAAATCACAGAAGAAACAATTATGTAGGATGCAGACAAACCATCAAAGAAAACATGTTCGCACAACAATGCATTGCACATCGCAATATCTTTCAAAAAATGCAGCTTTTTGCATCTTCAAATGTAAACGAAATTCAAAGAGAAATACCAACACATAAAATTTTGCATATGATGAACCACAAGAGCATTAAATAAAACACCAAAGCTAAATCCAATAAATAACAACACCTGCACTATGCATGAAGCATATACTATTAGAAAAAAAACACACAAACTAATTGCATTTGTCCAAAAAACATAGATGAATATTTATATCTGCAGATGTAAAATAAGAATTGGTATAAAATATTAGCACATTAATTGAAAGCAGACCGAATGTTCACTGTCCCAGGAAAAAACCTTGTACAAAGCACGAAAGATACAGCTATGCGGGATGTAGACAAATTGTCAAAGCCAACACCTCCACACATAAGCAGCAGTGCATTGCACATTGCAATATCTTTCAAAAAATGTATCTATCTGCATATGATGAACAAGAACGTGGTTTAATGAAACACTAGAGAAAACTCCAATAAAACACAACACCTGTACTATGCATGCATCATATACTATTAGACACCAAGTACAAAAACTAATTGCATCTGTCCAACAAACATAAGTGAATATTCATATCTACAGATGCAAAATAAGAATCAATTTCTAATATTTCTTGTTGTATAACACACAATGCATATGATTTCTTACCCTTTGACATAGATTTGCAGAAGCCCAACACCACAACTCCTGCGACTCGCAACACACAACACACAACACTTGAAAATTGACAACAACTTAGTCTTTATGAACACCCTTTTTTTTCTGTTAACATTTAATTTTCTCCGGCGTGCAAATTATGTAAATATTATATTATCAAAAGAGTATTTAATCTTATAAGATGTAATCGATTTACCATATTCAAGTTAAAAAACAATTAATTGCAATATAAATCAATGTAATGTCTTTCTATTTTACACAAAAAATTATTTAGTCAATGTTTTTGGGTGGAGGAGTAAATATAAATTAAGGCAATTTCTAACTGTTCTACGTTTTTTCCTTTTTTGCCAGAATTCAAAAAAAATAAATCCGCATGAAATCACAATTTTCTAATGTTTAAATTGCATCTCTGAATGCAAAAATAGATTCAGCTTGCTGAAAAATCACTAGAACACTCGAATTATACGGATTTAACCACTCAAACCTACAGATCAAACAATATTTCGAGAAATTTCAGGAAAATATCTGAAAAAATGCCTAAAATAAAACAAAAATGTAGCACATTTAGACTACACATAAATTAATGGAATGTCTTTATTTTTGGGGGGATGAGGAGTAAGTTAATGCGATGTTGTTTAAGGTTAGCATTAATGTTTTGAGATTTTATCAAAATAAAATTAATTTGATGTGTCTATTTATTTTTTTAAATTTTTTTATGTATTAAATATATTTATTTTATTTATTTATATTAATTTTTCATTATTTATTTAATAAAAAAATAAAGTTTATGTTTATTTTTTAAATAAGGAGAAATTAAATATGAGATGTGTGGGATGATATAAAGAAATTTAAAAACATATCTAATTCAATATAAGGATATTTTTAACTTTTATTGATACAATTTCAAGGAAGGCCTACAATTATGTGTACATAAAAGTACATAAAATTTAAGCATATCCATGATTTTTTTTTTTTCCAAGAGAAAATTGCTCAAATTTATATATGGTATAAATTTCTTTACAAAGCAAACTGCCAGCAGTAACGAAACAAGGACAGCGCACCAACAGAGAGAGTCCTAAACAAAACAAACCTGTCAAGGTGGAATAGCCCAAAAGAAGAGGATCAAGCGAGCAAGGCACCCAAACATGGATGATTTTAGGGGCTAAATTTTGCTCATGGGCTAATTTTCCATGGTTTTTCCAAAAACGAGATTCTCTATTTTAAAAATGATTCGCCCAAATTCTATAGGATAAAATTATTTTACCTTACAAATCGTCAAAATTTTATAAAAACTGTATAAAATCCTTAGAAATTTGAATATTTTTACAAAAATATCGCCAAACATTTATAGTTGGCATATGAAGGATTAGTAAGATTCGCCAAGGTTTCTACATTTTAAAATAAATTTCCATCCTTAAAATCATCCCTGCACCCAAATAACCAACCAACAATGAGAAGGGAACAACCCACATCATTCAAAGACATTTATAGAGGAGAAAGGGCTCACTATCCCTCTATCCCTATAAAAAGGTACACTTTCTTCACATTCCCAGTCCGAGATATATCCATTATTTATCTGTGTGTTCTTTCTCAACCAGGGTTGTAGTAGCGGAAATGGATAAATAAGAATTAAAATTTTGAATTGGAAGCCAAGAATTCATTCGAGGAGCTGGCTAGATGGAAAAAACTATGCTCCATAGTCAATAATCCCAAGAGGCAGTTTCACTACATGGCAGATTTGGACAAGAGATCGAAAATCGAGAAAAATCTAACAAAAAATAAGGTGCCTAAACTCGTCTTCATTCCTCTACTGCTTAAATTTCTTTACAAGCAGTAATTTCAATTTGTTGGGGGGCTTGAGGTTGCTTTTTTCTGTAATAATTTGTCCCGACTTGGAATATTTAAGAAAAAACTTGTGCTTCATGCGAGCTCGATTGACTCTACCAGATTTGAAACCCAAATGTATTTGCTTGCTGTGCGATTTTGGGCACCTAGAATTTTCAGGGTCGGAGAGAGTGGGATGGATTTGAACTTGCATTGTGTGTTATCCAACTATCTGAACTGAAAACGATGGGCTTACAAGTCATCAAATGCGGAAACTATCCACCTCTTCTACATAATCTTTATAATTGTTTGAAAACGATGTTTCGCCCATGGCCTCTTACCCTAAATTCTTATTAACGGTCGAAATTTAGGATTATGCATTGAGCCACTTGTATGATAAACGTATTTGTCAAATTTCTCATCTCAAAGTTGCATCCTGCATCTTTTGGCCCAAACGATGCGAAGTGAAGAAAAATGAATCAAACAGTCTGGTAGATATACAATTGTCAACCGAACCAGGATGGACAGTCGACCTTGCTCACAACCTTTCCGTCTCAAGGATCTGAGGTGAACAAAACCACACCCACTCACCACTTGAATGGTAGAAGGCGATTTAGTGAAAGATAGCTATATAAGCTAAACGTGAAATAGGCCAATATCAATGGTGTTATGACAATTTAGAGGCATTTGGGAGGTTGGATAACAACTATAAAGAATGAACAAGTGGTCCCTAACTTGCAACCTACCTAAAGTTGAGTTTCTTCACAACTGTTAAGTACTAATGGTTGCCAAATCAAGTTGCTTTGCCTCTGTTCTATTGTGAATTTCTCTCGAAATTACTGTGGAAACCAGGTGAACAATAACCAAAAGATAAATGAATAATAATAGTTGGCTAGATAAATGAATAATAATGGTTGGCTCCTTGAGGATGCATTCACCTCGAGAGTCCATATGCCCAGCCTTAGCTGAATTTGAGCAAGGAGAAATCCTAATTTTGCTAGTGATTTACCCTATGGAAGCAATCTTAATCTTTCCTTGCCCCTGCGATTTGGGACTTATTTGTTTATTTTGGTTTTCTAGATGTTAGGCTGTGTAATTATGGTGAAGCCAATGGCCTGTGAAATTATTTCTACTGAATGTGCAACCAATGCCTTGAGCAATGTTTCGAGCTACCTCTGGAACAAAGTTCTTGAAAAGGTGTAAACAATCTTTTTTTTTCCCCTTAGGCTAAGCCAATGGCCTTTGAAAATATTTCTATTAGATGTGCATCCAATGTATTGAGAAATGTTTCCAGCTACCTCTAAAACAAAGTTCTTGAAAAGGTGTAAACAATCTTTTTTTTCCTTAGGCTGTCACCCAGAGGAAAAAATAATTTGAAAATATGGACAATAAAATACGAGAATCCCTAACCGAGGTGGTATAACTTGTACCATCGCATATAAATAAATAAGCCAGACCAACGACCCAAAGAGAGAAAAATATATAGATATTTGTGCAACCCCAATGCTTGGTAAGTGCTTATGTATATATTCCTCAGGAGGGTCTATGCATTTCAATGATTTCCAAGTGCCCTTGTATATATTCCTCATAAGGGTCTATGTGTTTCAATGATTAAGCACCTCTTTTTATGTGTTTTGTATTCATGTCCACGTGTTTCAATGATTGGTAAGGATCCATTTATGTATTTGTCATCTCTGTTTTGTTATGTAGGTTGGTGTGTTTCAATGGTTTTTTTTTGTTTGAAATGAATGATTGACTCCATGCCCTCAATGAGTTTATATTCAATAATTTGTGCTTTACATCTCAATAAAGGGCATGAGGTGACCAAGTGAAGGGCCATCAAAATAATTTATAGAGGCTCTTCGTAAATTTATTACATGGATTTTGACATCCTAACAAAATAACACAATTAAAAAAGTAGATACCTAGAGGTATTTCATAGTTCTTATGAAGGGTCTTTTACAAAGTGACCATACATCCTTCCTAAAAAAGATATCTTTTATGAGTAAGTATTTTCTACAAAAAAAACTATTTTGCTTAGAAATAAAAAATTGTTAGCTATTATGCTTCTATACACATGTTGTTTATGCTTTATATAGAGTGAACAAAAAAAAGATACAGGTAAATTTATGACATGTTATCTTAATTTCAATTTGTTAATTGAAATGTATTTTTTTTTTTTAACTTTTCATTATGGAAGGGTTGCATGAGTATATACCCTTCCCACTTAAATTATGACCGACCCTTCAAATTTGATCATTGTTGCCAAAAAAAATGGTTTTAGGGAGTCACACTTTCTTGTAGTGATGGTATTAGCCATAAAGATACTAGGGGAATCCCAACAAGGCCAACATGGGCTCCATACCCTTCTCCACATTGAATTTCAAATTTCACATGGAACACAACCACCGCAGGACACCTTGGTTAACGCAATCATAACAACAATGATGACACCGCTCAACAGAGATCTCACCAAGGGAATTAGGATGAGGACACCAATGTATAAAATTTGCAACTCCACTGCGGCCCGTACTAGAGCCATGGAGTAATCGATCATCCCAACACAAAATCCCTCGAGCTCCCTGTGGAGAGCCTAAAAATCTATGTTAATGAGCAGTAGCAGATAGGTTTTGTGCAAGGTTGATTTATTATGGACATTGTGATCTTGGATGAGGATGATATTGAGTGGGTTAAAGAGTTTGGTCATTAGTCTCATCTTCTAAAAATAGATTTTGACAAAGGTTAGATTGATTGGTCCTTTATAAAGAAGATGTTTAAACATTTAGGGTTTGGAATGGGATATGTGGTCATGGTAAATACTCCTTTCTTTAGCGACTCAACATGTGTCAACATTTATCATGGAGATGTTGAATTATTCGGGGTTTGGAATGGGATGTGTGGGCATGGTGAACGATTTCTTCTCTAATGGCTTAACGTTTGTTAGTATTCATAATTCTCTATCTTTTTTGAAAATATGCATTGTTCTAATGGAAATGGGCATCCGTAGACTCCATACCTCTGTGTCTTAACTTATGACATAACATATATGTTAGTGGGATATTAAATAATACTTCTAATTTTATTCTATTGATAAATACCTCCCAAAATATTTTTGTTGAATTTAGTTCCAATACATTTTTTCAATATAAAAAACTTTTATTTTTCCTAGACATCCCCAATTTTTACCAAATACCCATTTTTATACTCCCAAATACCTAGAAACCCCCTTGTACTATGCATCCCGCCTCTAGCTCCCTCGTCCCCAATCCCAATACCTATAATATATTGACTCTTTTTCACATTTTAAAACCCCCTTTATGAATAAAAATGATAAGATATTGCTCAATGAGACAAAGCCCCCATGGGGTGCCCCTAGGCCCAGCTTATTTTTTGAAGGTTTCTCATAATTAAGAGTAGTTGTGAACATCTCACTTATTTATGGATTAGAGATGGTTAATAATCACTTAAGTAATCAAACCCCTAAGCAAAAGAAATCCCTCACACAAACAAGGATGTTTAATACATCAATGTGATGCCAAATGATGTATTTGGGCATTCAATTACTAATGTGATGCCAAATGATCTATTTGGGCATTCAATTACTAATGCATTCATGCCAAATGATGTCACACCTATGAACATGTCCTATCTTTCTAACATCTATCAATCGATATATTTCACTTAGTTGAGGGAGGGACTTGTGTGAGTTAGTTGAACTCTTTTGGCCCTCTATATCGAAAGGTAGGCAAATTTTAAATTAATCTTGCTTCGCTTGAATTGTTTCCCTGCCCATGAAGTCTTAAGAGGCCAGTTTAGATCCATGACATGGCATATAGTTACACATAATTATTGGTTTCATTTTTGATTTATTATCAAGAGCTCAAATTCTTTAGCAAGGATACATAAATAATTTGTAATCTACGGCTCTTGATCTATGTAGCAGGACTGCTAGAATGAGATTAATTGAAGTGGAATTGAAGGAGAGGACCTTTCCTTTCAACGGTAGTGAGAAGGAATCCATTAATGAGGCATGAGCCAACCAACAGAGAATAATGTAATTTTTAGATTGTAAAACCAAGTTTATAATAAACAAGATTTGCATGGTAGCGTAGTCCCTACCGGGTTGAATTGGGAATAAATGCAAAGGGATGGGTAAAAGGTAACATAGGCAGATGGAAACTGCAATGGAGATGTGGAAAGCAACATGAAGCACATGTGGTATCCATGCAGTAAATGACATGTGGCCTCTAGAGTCCCATTTATTTTTTGAAACTATATAATCCATCTTTCTATGTTCGAAATTTCCGTTATTTTCAGTGGTGTGACTTACTATGTTCGAAATTTCCGTTCCTACCTTGCATGTTTTATCTCTTCAATGTATAATTTCAATTGGTTAGAGTTAAGTACCATTTCCATAGACCATCTGGCTTGTATGTCTCTATATGTGCTAGGACAAAAAAAATTATATGCATAGTAGGGGAAAAAGATATGCATGAGAAAAAGATAAAACAAAGAAGACACATATAAAGTTAAATTTAAATTAAATAAACACAATTTCTTGACATTAAACATAGTTGAGGATAAAAAAATTGTGAGCGCATAAATATAAAAGGAGATAAAAAATAGTTTTATTTGAAATATATCAAAAAATAATATTTTCTGTTACATATTTCTGGAAATTTAAATGCGTTTGTCATATAGACTGGGATTGGGGCTCCCGCGGACCATAAGAGAAATATGTACAAGAAATAGGATTGTGGAAAGAAGAAGTGGGCGACGGTAGAGTGTAATACCTGAAAAAAAGAAATTGGAAGGTATCTGTCTTTGGCTAGACATTTCTATTTAAAAAGGTGGAGTAACTGGATTGATAAACAAAGTAGGATGTGATCAGTATAGACTTACAATTATGGTACATATCACCCCTTTTTCTATTTGCTTGTTGATACCTTTTTATTTCTGTCATCGACGTCTACTGGAATTGTTCCAACTGCCTATTGCCTTTCTTCGACGACTTGGTTCAATTCCATTTCGACCCATTCTTCAATGTAGCTTCTCAAGGGGGCAACGTTGATCTCATTCCATATTTTTATGTTGAAAATTTCCTTTTCTAATTCCCTTAGATCGATAAAAAGATTACGCAGAGCCTAATCAATTTCTTCATTCTTTACCGAATAGTCGACTAACCAATTTTCCACGTCATCTTCACAATATTCAAGGATGTTGTAAAACTTTTCTAAAGATA